>JAKTPN010000289.1:0-222318 GCA_030557665.1 Blastobotrys apis
ATGAAAGATGGCGTGCCGCAGGGATATATACGTTGACCAAAACAACCGTGCGGCTCAGGTCAGCAAAGAGGGAAGGTATAAAAAAGGTTGGGTTCTCCGGCGTTCATTACGTGAATATTTAGTATTTACGCTATAAGCCGTTTCATAAAGTCATGTTTCAGCAATTCCGCCGCGGGTGGCCGTTTTTCCTCATCAACCGCAAACGTCTGCGTCAAGAAATCCTTTGCCTCGTCAGAACAATTTGGTGGCACAGTCGGCACTTCAGACTGGCCCAGTCGAAACAACGCCTGCAACTGCGAGAATTCAGGGAATGGGTGCTGTCCTGAAAACATTTCAATGATCAAACACCCCAGACTCCAAATATCCGCCTTCATTGTCGTGTTGGGCTTCTGCTGCACGATTTCAGGCGCCATCCAATACACCGAACCTTGCAGAGAGGCTCGGTTCGTGAGCAGCTTGGCTTCGATTTTCTTGGAAATGCCAAAATCGGAGATTTTAATCCCACCCTTGTTATCAACTAGCACATTGGCGCCTTTGATATCTCGGTGAATAATGTTCTGCCCGTGGAGGTACCGTAGCCCCTGCAGAATCTGCCGCACAAAATGACGGATCAACGATTCGTTGAATTCGCCATAACTAGTCAGCAGCGTAGCAACAGACCCACCAGGCACGTATTCCAAGAAAATATTCAAAAAGTTGCCTTCGGAATTCGACCCCAGATACTGCACAATGTTCTCATGCTGCAGTTCTCGAAGAATCTCCATCTCCCGCTGCAATGCATCCACCATGGTCTTTTTCTTTTGCTGGCTTTCTTCATCCGCGGGCAACTCCACTTGCTTGACCGCCATGAATTCACCGGTGAACGAGTTCATCCCGAGGTAGACTGTACCGAAACTTCCGGATCCAATCAACCGCCCTTTGATCCACCTCGTTGGTCCATTTTCGTCCAAATCTTCGAAATCCTCGAAATCTTCCGCAAACTCTTCGTCGTCTTCATCTCCATCCTCATCCTCATCCCCATCCTTATCTCCATCCTGCTGCTGCTCTCCAAACATCTCCTCTTCATCCTCACTCTCCTCTTTGGCAATCGGTACGATACTCTGACGCTTAGACTGGACGGAATTCCGTGCCGGCGACGACGGCATCATCACCGATGCTCGTTTCGAATCTCGACGCCGCATCAGAATCGACCGCCGCAAAAAACTATCATCAGTAATAGTATCACCATCGTCCTTCTGCTCCTTCCTCTGCTCGGTACTCACAACTTGGTCCAAATCAGGTAGTTGTGGAACCGGAGGAATCTCATCATCTTCAGGAATCCCCCACGCCAAAGACGACGCAACCGACGCGCGACTGAAACTGGTGCGAGAAATCCGTGACATTCGTGACATGCGTTTGGAAAAGCGCATCGAGTTTCGAACCGTCTTTTCCAACTCGTTGGTGCCTGCTTCTGGGAAAAAATGCGCCAGATTAGACGAAATGAGCTCACTCGGTGGCCGTTGTTCAGACAGCCGGTTCAGGGAACTGGAATCACGTCGTGGAGGCGGCGCTACTTCAGGGAATACAGTCTTGGATTCATCATCATCGTCATAATCTTCGTCTTCATCGTCATCTAATTTCGTCTTGGAGTCGTCTGCTGATAGCGAGTTTCTCAAAATCTGTTGCGATTTACTCAATTGTTTCAACGATGGTGACGTACCGTTTATACAAATAATTAACCGTTTCCGTTCAGTATGGCTTTGTCCATGACAAATTGTGGTAATCTCCTCATCGGTTAACCGTCTTGTTGTCGTACCCAATTCATTGTCGGCAACGTGAACCGACCAGTTATCTGCCGACACATTTTCTTCCACGTTCAACTTTTTCAATGCTCTTAGTTTGATTTGTTCTGCAGTATAGCAACCTGAAATATTAACCGTCTTGCTCTGGCCCTGGCCATAAATAAACTTGACGGTGTTTTGCTTTGATAACACCACGCGGTCGTGGGTTTGTTGTGGCCGCTGTACCACTTCTTGGACTTTTGTACCTGTTGATGCAGCACCAGTTGTTGGAGCTGATGTAGGGTATCTCGAGTTGTGCCGTCGATTTTTTGGACTAAAATAGCCATCAACTGGCGAGTGTTGTGGTGGTGGTGGGCTGGAAAATGTCGCAAATGGTGATACACTTTCTTTATTCAGCTGTTGCAAGCTTTTTGGTTTATTTTTGGTGTTTCTTGTCCTCAGTGTTTTCAATGCTTGGGTGATTCGAATTCTATCTCCAACTTTTTTTATCCCCATTTCTTTCAATGCTTGTAGGTCGCATTCCAGGAGGATGTCTCCTGTGATATGGTTTTCTTCAAACACTCGAAAGTATTGTCCACATTTGATCCCATCTAGCCAATCTCGAATCTGCGATCTATCCCATGAGCTGTTTTGGTTAGTGTTGGTTAGAATTGGTGGGGAGTAGAAGTAGTACGTACGTTGGATTTCTAGTTTCGCTCTGGTTCATCGTCGGAGGAGCGGTATTCGGAGGATTATCTCGAATGTCTAATGCAAATGATGTGCGAAAAGGAGAGATTTGAGGCGGGGGAGGCAGATATCCTGACATTGTGGAACTGCAATGAAAAATGGAACAAAAAAAACCAGTGTAACAGAGTTGAAACGTGGATGCAGGAGGCAAAAAAAAAAAAAAAATTAGTGGGTGTATGTATGGGTTGGAAAAGTGTAGAGATAGAAGTTTGAAGCTTGGGCCACGCGATTTTTTAAACTCTAAACATCCACAATGAAAGTGTCCATTATTGTAGTATCTGATACTGCAGCAGCAGATAATTCTACAGACAAGGCATCGAGAGCGTTACAAGAAGCTTTAAAAGGGCATCCCAAATTTTTATACGCAGAGACGGTGTATGTGAAGGATGATATTGCTGATATCCAACGAGCGGTCAAACAAAGCCAAGCGGCGGTGGATGGAGGCATTGTGTTGTGTACTGGAGGAACCGGCTTTGCATCTCGAGATGTTACCCCTGAAGCGGTGAAACCATTGCTGGAACGTGAAGCTCCAGGGTTGGTGTTTGCAATGTACAAAAAATCTCTGGAGATTACGCCGTTTGCGTCCATGGCGAGAACGGTCGCCGGGGTATATAACAAGGCAATGGTGCTGGCTTTGCCGGGGAAACCAAAAGGTGCGGTGGAGAATCTGGAGGCGGTGATTGGAGTGTTGCCACATGCGGTGGATTTGATTCGGGGGGAGAATTCAAGAAGGTTGCACGAGAAAATGGACCGTCATGGGAAGCTGGATGAGAGGGATCAGAGGGACCAGAGGGACCAGAGGGATGTGCATGCCCATGAGCACAGTCATACGCACTCGCATGGCCATAGCCATGACAATGTCCATGAAGGACCTAAATTCCATACCCTCACCAACAACCCAAACGCACCAGTGTCCAAACGAGCGAGAAAGTCGCCATGGCCAATGATCCCTGTATCGCAAGCCGAGCAAACCATCATTGATTCCACACCAATGCCGCGCAAAATCACCAAATGCATCCTCGACGCTGATTTTGTCGGGTGCGTGATTGCTGAAAACGTCCAATCGCAGATCAACGTGCCGTCGTTCCCAGCGAGCATCGTCGACGGGTACGCGGTCATTCATAGCCAATGCCCTGGTACGTTTGACCTGTCGGTGATCTCCCACGCAGCACCTCAGGGCGTGGTGGATATGGCCAAGGGCACCATTGCTCGAGTAACCACGGGCGCGCCAATCCCAACGGGCGCAACCGCGGTCGTGCCGGTGGAAGAGACTCAGGTGGCCGCGGTGGATGAGGATAAAGGCGAGGAGATCCGCTTGGATATTCTTGCCCAGGATGTGAGTGAGGGGGATAACATCCGGTTGATTGGTAGTGATGTGAAGAAGGGGGAGGTTGTGGTTGAAGCTGGTACAAGAGTGACCAAGAATGGCGGGGTGATTGGGTTATTGGCGAGTGTTGGAGTGGTACAGGTCGAAGTGTATGATACACCGGTGGTTGGAGTCATGTCTACCGGGGATGAGCTTGTTGATATCGCCAAGAAACTTGAAGGACGGGAGTTGAGTGGTGGCGAGATCTGGGACTCGAATCGACCGTCGATGATCTCCATGGCGAGATCATGGGGTGCTAGTGTGGTGGATTTGGGGATTGTCAATGACACCCCAGAGAAGCTAGAGAGTGCGTTGAAATCTGCATTATCGAAATGCGATATCGTGATCACGTCCGGTGGGGTGTCAATGGGCGAGCTGGATCTGGTGAAACCGACGATTGAACGCGGGTTGAACGGGGAGATTCAGTTTGGCCGGGTAGCGATGAAACCGGGGAAACCGACAACATTTGCGACGTTTGCAGAGACAGGTAAGCTGCTGTTTGCGTTACCAGGGAACCCGGCCTCCGCGACAGTCACGTTCCATTTATTCGTGCTGCTGGCAATCCGCAAGCTCTGCGGCTTGGCCGAGCCGCACCTGCCGCGGGTGGCGGTGAAGCTAGGCCAGGCTACGCGGCTGGACCCGCGGCCGGAGTTCCACCGGGTGACGTTGGCGCAGGATGAGAATGGGGACATTGTTGCGGTCAGCACAGGTGGACAGAGGAGCAGCAGGATCGGGTCGTTGAGCGGCGCCAATGCGCTGCTAAGGTTACCGTCATCGGACGATCGCGGCGGCGTGTCGGTTGTACCGAAGGGGAGTACGGTTGAAGCTACGTTGATCGAGCAGCTGGAATAGAAAAAAAATTAAAGTAAATAACAATACACGTATATATGCTTAAGATTTGGTCGCCTCGGGCTCGGGCTCTGGGTTCGGGTTGTGTTTCTCCGGCTCCGGGTCCTGGCCATAGATCGTATCCACGACCACATTCAAGCCATCCATGTCGGAGATGATATGGTCGAACGAAACCTTTGGGCCCTTGAAGAACTTTCTTGCGTATACCGCGTACCAGAGCAGAGACAGCAGCATCGGGCCAAAGTACACCACCACGGTCCAGTTCATCTCCTCCGGGGTGTTTGCACTGCCAGAGTAGTTTGGGAAACACAGGATAGGCGTCATCAGCACGACGTACGCCACAGACAGACACCCGATCGGGCGCGAGAACCGCCCCAGGTTCCACGGGCCCGGCTTGAAGTTGTCGCGTACAAACACAACCTTCATGGCGATGGGGATGGCGAACGCTACATATGCCGCGATGGCGCCGACGCTGAAGATGGCCCCGATGGCCACGTCGCCGGCAAACACCAGCAGCAGAATCAGAATCCCGATCACCGTGTTGGCCCACACTGCATTCACCGGTGTCTGTGTGTGCTTGTTGACCCGCGCCCATACCGATGCGAACGGGAAACACCCGTCTCGTGAGTACGCCCACGTCACTCGACTGCTGGCTAGGAACCCGGATTGGCCCATGAAAAACGCACTGACGATGGTCAACGCGGTGACAAAGTACACCAGTTTCGGTGGCAGCACCTGCTGAAGATACGTCACAAACGGCTGCCCCAATGACGAGTCGATGACTTTGGAAATATCCGTCACAGTGTACGCAATGGTGAGCTGGAGAGCCCACCCGAGCAACCCACCCACCCCCGAAGTCAACACAATTGCCCACGGCGAGTTGACGTTGGAGTTGGCAGTCTCTTCACTCATGTGGAAAGCGGAATCGTAACCTGACATGGTCCAGATAATAGACACAAACGACATGAGAATCGCCATCCCATCCGGCCAGGCGGTCTGGTTGGTGATCTTCCCCCATGCTTCAGACGACGGATTGTACCTTGGTTCACCGTCATCAGACCGGTTATCAGCAGCTAGAATCACCACAATCGCGATGAAAATCGCCGCAATGTTCAACCCAGTGCCAAACAAATTGAACCGAGCGAGCTGTTTGGTCGACGCGGACGAAATCACCGCCTGTACAATCATGATCGCGCTGGTCAGCAGAAACACCTGGTAGTTCTGCGGTGTGTACGACGGGTCGTTGACGGTTTTCAATGACAGAATCATCGACGCCATGCCGTAGTCGACGGAAGGAGCTGATGTGACTTGGACAATCCAGTTGCTCCACCCGGTGATCCACGCAGTCAGTGGACCCCAGCCTGGAGGAGCCAGAACCGCAGCGGCGTAGTACAACCCACCAGAAGTCGGCATGGAACTACACAGTTCAGCCATTGACATGGCCACAGACTGGATCCCAATCATTGCGACAAGCCACCCCCAGGTCATGCCTGCAGTACCGGCCGTCCCCAGCCCGTAGTATAAAGTAGATGCAATCGATGGTAACAGCCCTAGTAACGCAAACGACACGGAAAACGTCGACCAGAGCCCGAGTTCTCGCCTGAACTCTTGTTTGTATCCCAGCCGTCCCAGTGCTTGTTCGTCTGCGGAGGGTACATGTTTGGATGCCGCTGGGGAGAGTCCCAGCTCGCCTTCGACGTCGGCTGTTGCTATATGTTGTGGGTGTTTATCGTCCATAGTTTTATATTTGCATTCTCTGAGTAACGAATGGATTGATAGAGGACACACCGGCTGGTATATAAACGAGAATCTGAATTTATCAGTATCGATGCAGTCTGACAAGAAGGGACAAGAAGGGACAAGAAGGGTCCAAAAAGGCGGCTGTTTGAGGAGCAACCCAGTACTTAATGGCAGAATTAGTCAGGTCCATGCGCAATCCACCGCTAGCCGCATCGATGATAACCAGCAAATACCCGCCCAATCGAATCCATCGCTGTCCAAACAAAAACAGCCTGGCGATAACTTATCTCTCTTGGCGTGCGCATATGCATCGTCATTCCCCGCACGGTATCGTATCGTGCGGAGAAAGGTCCCGAAGCGCGCGAAAAAATGGTCGATTCCCGGCCGAGACAGCAGGTCCTTGCGATATCGGTGATGCGGCTTTTTATTTTCACTTTTAACTACTGATACAACTACATGTACATGTACATCTACATCTCCATCCCGGCTTTTTCACACATTTCATGGAACACCCCACCCGTCTGGGCTTGCAGCACCTGCGGGCGGTCGAACTGCACGCATCGTCCCTGATCCAGGACCAAGATACGGTCGTAATCCAGCACCGTGTCGAGGCGATGCGCAATCGTCAGCAGCGTACACCCGGAAAACTCGTCACGAATGGTTTTTTGGATCTTCTCGTCCGTCTCGTAGTCTATCGACGCGGTGGCCTCGTCCAGCATGAGGATACGCGGCTTCTTCAACAACGCCCGGGCTAGGCACATGAGTTGCCGTTGGCCCTGCGATAGGTTCCCGCCCATCTCCTTCACCGCGCTGTCCAGATTCGCAAACTGCGTGGCGCTCTGGCTCTGACCATCATCTGTCAGCAAATTCACCCGCCGAAGCGACTGGAACACCTGCAGGTCCGTATACTCGTCAAACGGATCCAGGTTCGACCGGATCGTGCCTTTGAACAACGTTGGATCCTGCGGGATGATCGCCATGGCTTGTCGCACCCATTTGCAGGTTCAACGTGGAAATATCCACCCCATCAACCTCAATACTGCCACTCTCCACCTGCAAAAACCGAAACATTGCCGCGATAATCGTCGACTTCCCGGCACCAGTTCGCCCAACAATCCCAATCTTCTCCCCAGACTCCACCCGAAACGACAAATCTTCAACCACCAAAGGCAAATCCACAGCATATCTCAAACTCACACCTTGGAACTCAATCACACCCCTTTCCGGCCACGATTCCCTTGGTACCTCACCATCTCTCGACTCGGTCTTGATTCCGATATACTCAAACACCCGCTCCGCCGAGTTCATACTCAGCTCCAACCTTGAATAACAACCCACCACCAACATCACCTCTTCACTGAACGCCAGCGCATACGATAACGACAGCCCGGCCAACCCAGCGTCGATGCGGCCAAGACTCAGAATCACAAACGCCGCCGCACTGAACGCCACACCCGACGCAATACCGTTGATCCGGTACGTTGTCCACAGCGACGTAGATTGCATCCAAAACATTGGCCGATGAAGATGGTCGATATTGTCGATATTCCGCTGTACAAACCGCGATACCTGCCCATACGCGCGAATCGTGGAGACACCGGTGATGGTCTGTCCAAAATGCTGGTACAATGGCGACTTGGCCACCGAATCCAGTCGTTTCAATTCACGAGACGACGCCAGGTAATACGAAGTGATGCTGGCATAAAGTGCAAACATCACCACCGCCACCGCGGCAAACGCCGGCGTGATCGCAATCACCAATATAGTAGTCGCCGCCGTGGTCATGCATCCATCGATAAACATCTGGACATTGGACGGCAATTCCTGGTCGACTTCCTCGACGTCTTTACTAAACCGGTTCATGATCTGCCCCAGTGGGGTTTTATCAAAGAACCGTGTTTCTGCATGCACAACCGTATCCAACATTTGGTCAAACAGGCCTCTAGCCCCGCGTAACACCCCAAATACAGTATAAATGGTTTGGGCAAACGCGGTGGCCATGGCCATGAGACCCAGAACCCCATACCAGCCGATATAAAACCAGAGTGAATCACCGGTGGAGTCCATTGCCCATTCTCGAAGCCAGAGACTGATCGAATACTTAAACAGGCTTGCAATTCCAAACGAAATGAATACGTTGATCCACCACCATTTCGACCCAACATGGTTGAAGTAGCGAGTGTAGACGCTGCGGTGGACACTTCCAGTAGCTCGGTATTCCTCCGGTTCGCCAGGCTTTACGTCGTCGTCGTCGTCATCCTCATCCTCGTCGTTCTCCTCCTCCTCCACCTCCACCTCCTCCACTTCCTCTTCATCACGCTTTCCTTCGGGATCACCCGGCAAATCCTTAACAACGCCCGGATCACCTTGCTCCTTGACCATTCCATCCTCAATAACAATAACCTTGTCTGCCTTGGAAACCGCAAGACTGACGTTATGCGAGACCAAAACCACAGTCCTATCCTTCATCAAGCTACCCGTCAAACATTTATTGTAAATATGAACCGCGGTGCCTGAATCCACCGCACTCAAACAATCATCAAGCAATAGAATCCGACAATCAGAATACACAGCTCTTGCCAACGAGATCCGTTGTTTCTGTCCGCCAGACAACACTATCCCCTTTTCACCAACAAGGGTGTCATCACCAGCATCAAGAATCTCCAAATCTCGAGCCAGCCCGCAAGCTTCAACAACCGCATCATACCGGTTGGGGTCGAACCCTTTGGAAAACAAAACATTGTTCTTAATAGTATCGTTAAGCAACCATGGTTGTTGTTCACAATATGCCACCCCGCTATCCTCCGCCGCACCACCCGGCAAATAAACACCACCTTGAATCAAGTCCATTTCACCAAGCAATGCCATCAAAAGCGATGTTTTACCACATCCAGTGACCCCGGTGACCACAGTAAGCTTGTTTTTTGGAATGTCTATTGAAATATCCACCAATTTGAACCCTTCATCATCATTATCACCACCATCCCCCCATCGGAATGACGCATTCTCAAACCCAATTCTATCACCCGCATTCATCCTCAACTGATCATATTTCCTAGTCTCTTCAGACTGCAGAAACGACACAATCCTGCGGTATGAAACCAAGGCATCTGAAAACAAACTCACAGTCTCGCCAATCTCTTCCAACGGAACCTGCAGCAGAGTAAACAACGTTAATGAAGTGAACGCGACAGCAGGAGTCAGATCCTTCCCCTGCCATTTAATATAAGCACAGAACGTGGACACGATAATCAACATTGGCGACCCGATATAAATCAGCACGTACCCAGCCCATAGCAGATATTCACGTTTTAACACGGCCATTTCACGTTGTCGGATTTCATGAATCTTGTCGGCAAACCGAATTTCCCAGGCAAAATACTTGATCACCTTGATACACTGCATCATTTCATTCGTCGCTTCGACCCGTTCATCAGTAACCTCCATCAATTTCGATTCCAATGACGATTGATACGTCGAGTACTTGTAGTTTAACGGGATCAAGATCAAACACATTGCAACACCAATAAACGCACTCTTGCCAAGCACATAGAACAACATGATCAAGCAGGTCACCAGCTCGAAACACGATCCAATCCACATTGTTGACCCCATCACTGCGTCGCATACCTGGTTGGTGTCAATCGACATGAGGTTGATAATTTTCCCGGTGCTGGTACTATCGTCAACACGCCGTTTCAAAGCCTTGCAGTACACCTCATTGACCAAAACACATCGCAACCGAATCGCCATTCTTTTACAGATATATAATGATTGGATCCACACGGCATTGTCACACAACCCGAAGAGTAAAATACCAAACGCACAAGACCATGCATATTCTTTGGTATGCGCCTCTGGATTTTCAACGTATTCCAACAAAATCTTGACCATCATTGTTGGAGTATACAGTAACACAGCATGGACGAGAAAACTGCCAAAACTAATAGCCAAGATGCCTTTCATTTGTCGAACTACCGTCCAAGCGACAGAAGAACCATTGTATAACGCCCGGAATTGACCAACCGCTACTGCAGCCTGCTCTTGAAACGGCAGTTCCCAAAGATCCTCCAAATCCAGAGTCCTTTTGTACCCCTTGGACAGTAGCGGCTGCATGAATGACAGTGACACCAATTGGAATAAACTGCTGGTATCCAGCGGTGGGTTGTGTTTTCCCGGAGTGTTGTGAACCAACTTTGGTTTATCGGCGACACTTGTCGACCATGTTGCAATCACCAGAATCGAATCAAGAACAAACTGCGAAACTGTCAAGTTTTGATCCAGTTTGGACGATGCGCTTGATACCGCCACGGATCGAATCTTTGCAACAGAAAGCGCCCAAGCGATGGTATACAAGACCGTAGAATGCGTCCAAAGATCTCCGATTTTTTTCAATCTCAACGAAATCACCAGTAGGCAATACCCCCAGAACATGGTCAATGCTGAATTAACTGCATGATCACCAATCAACGCCAGCACCAGCTGGGTGAGCACTGCTAGTACTTCAGCCGCAACTTTTAACCGGTCTGAACTACTAGGACGGACAAATTCAACAGAACTGTCCTCTTCGTTGTCATTCTGTTCAGATTTTTGGCGTCGAAATAACAGTCTCAACCTCAATCCCAATCTTAGAATCTGCCAAGACGCGACAGTTGCTGATCCAGCAATGCAAAGCCCCATCGGCAACGACTGGAACATCCTGCACGGTTCTTTTGTTAGTTTACCCCTTTTGGAAATTTGTTTACGTACCAATGGCGATAACACTCGGAAATGTCTTCACCGTTCCAAATTCTCCCGTTACAGTTCATTGCTGTAGAGTAATTTTTGGGTTCTATCATTGTCGCTGTTGGCGAAAACAGAACAGAAGCGATTTGTCGTACATAAGTAGTGGCTACCGTACTGGGAGAATGGATGTCGGTTGATTCACAGTGACTCACACGCATCGACAAGCTTCTCGGAGGGTTCGGTTGGGACGTATAGGCCCTAGGCAAGTAGAGATTTGCATTATAGCACAAACTTACGATCCATATGTATATTATAGTTTACAACCGGCGCTTTCTATTTTTAAAATGTATCATTTGGGTATACAAAATGCAAAACCAGTCATCACAACTCGGGCATGTTTAAAATAAATATGGCAAAACACCACGAGCGCTGCTCCCTCCAGTGATAATGGGTGATGTGGTGTGGACAGAAAAGAGAAGACAATGTGGTACCTGGTGTGGGATATAAATAGAAGAGAAGAGAAGATATAAAATTGGACTTGTACCACTAGCTACATCCCCAATGGGCCGCACGAGATTTGAGCCCCACGCTCACGCGGCTGTGATTTTGGGTGCGGAGCAGCGAGATGCTGAAGGTTTGGTTATTGCTGTTTGAAAGTCGATTACACTTTCAACTCCAAGCTGCAACTGCGCCAAAGCCCGCGGTACTGTCGTCGTATCCAGATTAGCCGGCGAGACAGCAAGATACGTATGTACACTACAAAACTAAGCTTTTAAACTTACTTCCAGTCGTGCAACCTTAACACCCATTGCGGATTGGTTTTCCATTCCGGTCTTCCGAGATATAAAGTTTGCGAAAGACCGAAGACGAAATTCCCGAAAGGGAAGCCATGAAAGCAAGCCAGTGGATATGCGTATTAAAAGGACTAAAGGTTTGAATTAGTTTAGATATAAGGGGGCATACCAAAAGCGCAAAAACTCTTTCGGTGTCTTGAATTGGCAAGTAATGAGACGGGACCGGTTGATGCAGGATTTGTTTATTTGTTTTTGCAAACACATTCACTCAAAAAAAAAAAAAAACTCTCTCGTTTCCGTGCAACACTACGGCTATGCGGATCGCGATGAAGTGCAGGCCGGGGTTCGGTTTGGGTTTACTTGTTGTTGCCATTGGTGACGACATGATCCTGCAGCAAACATGCAGCCAGCTAGTAGAACCTGACGATCATGGAACAAACGGACAGTGCAGTCCGGGTTTCCAGCGCCCAAGCATCCTAGGATCGCTGACTCATTGATATTCATTGAGGTAAATCAGGTAATTAATACAGGCAAAACCCAATATACAGATCGTGCAGTGAAAATTTTTTCATTCACTCAGCAACGGTCTTCCACGTATTATCCTCATGAATAGACATGCTACGTAACCCATGAAACTTTATGTGCCCACATCTTTTCTGCAGAATGAACTTGTTTCTCTTCAAATTGTAAAAAAATGATCTAGAAACCCTCCACCAGCACCACCAGCACCACCACCACCACCCATGTTCCATGTCCCATGTTTTCGAAACAGGGTTAATGCATCAAGATGTAACCGTATGATTTTCACCCGTTTGGAAAAACTCTGCGTTGCGTAATGCACGAGTTCCGGTCGATTTCCGATCGAGCCGCATCTTCCTAAAACTTTCGTTGCTAAAAATATTTTCACTTGTCGGACCCATCGCGATCAGGAAATTTTTTTATTTTTTTTTTTAAAGTTTTGATAAAAAAAAATTTATCAATATCAATATCAATTCATAAATCATTAAAAATGCTAGACTATACGACGGTACGGGTTACATTGCCACGTTTTTACGTACCAATATTACACTTTAGCGAACTCGCACCTCCTTTGTCATCAACTGATCCAACACCCGGCTATAAGACTGGCAGTGACTAGCTCGCATCATCACTCTGCCCAATTCCACCACGCTTGATACAGTCACACATGCTGCTCCACCTCCCGTTTCACTCGAGTTTGCTGCTCGATATGTAGGAGGTGGCGTAGCAGGTGGAGTCATCAAACAGCGTGTCTTGGACCACAACTGTGTCAGGTATTGCGCTGCCGCCTGATCCCGATCCTGATCCTGATGTGTTGTATTGGTGGAGGTAGCCGACGAGTTGTCACCATTAAACAAATCATATAACCACACCAGCAACACTGCATTAAACGTAGCATCTTTTATCAATGCGCTTTGTCTCCCAAGACCATTCGTTTGCATCAAAAACAGCGCCGCTGTAGATACAACCTCCTTTGCTTCATTCGTTCTAGACCATAATGAATATCGATCGATATCCAACAAGGATGACAAGTCATTGTCTAAAGAAGACGCCCACGCTGGTAGTAAATTGGCCACATGCTTGATCAATGGCAGATCTTCATGTAGAATGATCTGAGCAGCATGGTAATGCATCATCATCGATCCCATATTCTGCAACTTTGGATTAAACATCATGCTGCCCGAGTTCTCGATTGGATTATCTAGGCAGAAATCCGGTGATCGCCGCACCTTTGTAGATGATTCAAAATACTTCATCCACACCTGAAGTCCGCGACTCAGGCGGGCCAGACAGCCAGTATTATTTCCTGAAACTCTAGCAATATCGAGCAATCCGTATAATACCATAGCAATTGGCATGACTGCCCAGTTTGTACCGGTTTGCGGTGGCGATGGCGATGGTGGCTGTTGTTGTTGGTGCGGTGATGTGGCAGCACTCTCTCCTAATTTCGGTAACCTCATCATTGATCGAATTACGTAGAAAAAAGGCACGGCTTTGATCCTCATTGAATCTCCAACAATCCTGAAAAAATCATCACTAGACATTACCTGCCATAACTGCTCTGGAGCTGGCATGTGGATATCAATGTCGAATACATTGGATTCGTGATCTGAATAAATAAATTCGCAATACACCAAAAAAAATATTGATCGTTTGCAAGACTCAAACTCAATCCACCGTTTCCAGTCGACTGGTGAGGTATTTTCCAAGACATATTCGTCAAAATCGGACCTAGACCTGTACATTGAGAGCACCTTGCGGGTATTCATGGCACAGGTTTGCTTGTTGTTATCCAATTCCAAATGCAGTTCATTTTTCAGCCATTTCAGCATTGCAAATGCTTGCAACTGGTCTAGATTTCCCGTTATTGATTGCTCCAAAGACGTGATTGCGTTCTCCAACAACACCTCCAGACCCTTGATACCTTCGTGGTGCATGCCCAACAAGGTCATCGCAGCCAGCAGCTCTGGACATTGAGCATCGGCAACAAAAGTAGGTCGATGGATATACGTCTGAGGGCTGCAGACTGAAAAAGTCCAGCAGATATCGATATATCTAGAGATTTCCATCGGAGATAGCGACTGTTTGAATAGGAGCGAAACTGCGCCTGCCTTATCATTGCCTACCAGAATCGACAATGCTAGCGACACGGGACTAAACTCCACACCTTCACACGAGGCGGCGATTTTGTCACAATAGTCTGTATAAATCTTGTCATAATGCATTGAGCTCCAGTCTTGTTTGCCATCGTCAAACAACCAAGAAGCGGAAGAGCCACCGGAAGAACCACCGTCAGTTTCTGGAGACCTGGACCGGGACCTTGGCGGCGAATTGGGCGGGTTAATAATGGTGGGCACAGTTGAGGTGGGTGAAGTTTGGCGCCGCAGCTGGGAATAGTCCTTGGAGACGCATGAAGACGAGGAGGACGAGAACGAGCAAGATCTTGGCCCGTTATTCGCTCTTTTCAAATGGAACTTTGTAATCAAATGATTGTCATATAAATCAGGTCTTGCAAACGACCGATTACACGGTTTGCAAACAAATGGTTTGACGGATAAATCTGCAATTTCCAGTTAGCGCCCACAATTTCTTGAGCGTTGAGCCTTTAAGCGCGCCGGGTTTCCCGAAGCCGAGCTCGAAAAAAACCCAAATTCCAAACGATTAGCACACTTACGATTAGCGCTATGGCGCTCGAGGTAATCACGACGAGAAAACGCCTTGTCGCAGTGAGAACAAGAGAACTTTTTCATTCTAGATATCTGTCGAGATTGTATAAAAGTAACAGTCAAGAAATCAAAAACACCCATTTATTCTCCGGTTTGCCAATAACTGGCCAAAAGTTGGGCACAGTTGGCCTGTCGCCTTGAAGCGAATTGCGAAAGTGGGCAGGTATCGTGTGCCCACCAAGCGAAGCGAAGAAAAGCCGCTGCCCACGTTTTTGCTGGTGGAGAGAGCGGTGAGAGCGGTGGCAACGGGCCGAGTGCTCGATGCGGAAGTCGCGAGTTCCGGGTAACCTTTAGACGCTGGCTGCTTATGTAACCTGCGATACGTAACGGAAAGGACCGTAACGGAACTGGAACAGCAGTCACTCCGGCCATGTCGTGATATCTTTAGTCTTTAGACGCCAGTCTCCTACGAGTCGCTCCGACAGATAGCGCAACAAGCCAAATGTATTTGTTATAATCAGCTCACTATTGCACTATTGCACTATTGCACTATTACACAATCACAATTACAATTACACACATCCAATCAATAGACACGCCATCGCTGTACTACTGCACCGCACCGCACCGCACTGCACCGTACTGTAGCGCCTACCCCAAAACAAACAACCAGCAATTCGTCACGATTGCATCACTTGGCGACAACGAACCATCATCACACATGGCCCAGCAACCACAACAAACCAGGAAAGAAAGAGAGAGCAAGAAAGAAATTTTTTCCATTTTTTTTTTATTTTTTTTTTTTAGGCGCGCGCGCTTTCCAGCGAATGACTAAATTGGCCAAAAGAAATTTCATCTTGTTTCTTTTTATGGCTATTACTCTTTCCCCAGCGGTTTTGCCGCGCCCGACTGACTCTTCTGAACCTTTTTGGTCACGAATGTCACTAAGCAGAGTGACGATATCCAATACATCGACTCATTGTATATAAATATCTGCTCAGTCCGCCCTTTTTTTTTTTTTTTTTTTTTTTTTTTTTTTTTTTTTTTTTTTTTTTGCTTTCTTTCTTTCTTTCTGCCCATCGTTTATACTCATACTCATACACTTACACTACACACAATACACAATAAACCATGTGGAATCATGATTACTGCACCGTTTGTGACAAGATTTGTCCTTCTGGATCAATCTTCTGCTCAGACGAATGCCGAAGTATAGAAACTTATGACTCGTCCTCAAACTTTTGTCTACACTCTACGACCAATCCTGCGTTTTCACTGAGCGAGTATTCTCTACCATTGGGGGTTTCTCCAATTTCAAAGGTATCACCACCGTCTCCAAAGGAATTGCATGCATCTGATTACTTTGGTGTTGTTCACAGTCATAATACCACGGCGTCGTCTATGCCAGTTTCAAAGAAGGAATTCATGTATGCATCTCCACTGCTACAACCACAATCCAGTTCGAATAATGGAGTTAATGGTCCATTGTCACCTCCACCATCGCCTCTTTTGATGCCAAGTCCTAAACATTGTTATGACAAGACTTGTTCGTCATTCTCAACAACGTCTTCTTATCGAAGATGGTTAACAGCTGCATAAGAACCAAAAGCATACCAAAACTAAAATTACGATCATTTATTTACACAACTAACGCTATTAACGACGATGGGATGAGGGAAAAAAAAAACAAAAAAAAACCGCATATTTGCTCAATTTTGGAGGAGCATATTTTTTTATTAAAGAGAGAAAAAAAAAAATTGATAAATTATTTCACCACTTTGTACATAATAAAAAACAATTCTACATTACAACAAAACAGCATTTCCAATCCTTCTGGTATGAACGTAAAATATGCACACGAACATGCCACTTTCAATCTGAATCTTGCATCAATATAGCTAATTCATTTGGATTGGATAATTTGCAAATTCGCAAATTCGCAACTAGCGTGCTCTAGGTTTTTGAAAGGTTTGTGATATTTTTATATTTCAAAGTTTGATATAGGTTGGCGGGGTGACAATTAAAAAATAAACTAGTGTTACAGAAAGTTTCTGAGCCGCATGGGTGATGAGGCAATGCGCTGGGTTGAACACGTCATAATATCCACAACATTGCGCACGATGGTACCACTTTTTTTAATATTTTGTAATAAAGAATGATTTCTCTATCTAATGAACCTGCTATCATACCGATATTCACACGTATTTCCGCCAGGGTTACCCGGCAGCGGCGCGCCCGGGACGGAAATTTTCAAAAAAATGTCAGAAAAATCCGATATAGTGTAGTGGTTAGCACGGTTCGCTTTCACCGAGCAGACCGGGGTTCAATTCCCCGTATCGGAGTTGTCTTTTTTTTTTGGAAAATTTTGGTGGGTACCGCGCGGTTATGCTTCAAATTTAAACTGAGATCAGATAAGACAAAGACGATAAAAACCCTTTAGCTCTTTTTTTTTTGCTGTTTCTCCAAGCTCTCTGTTTTGCTGTTTCTCTGTATATAGAGATTGCTTTGTTGCCACTTCACTTGTAAAGTAAAACACCTTATAGGTGCACAATTACTCACTTCCCGAACTTCCCGTCCGAGTTCATACTTGGTGTAGCCACTCATCGGCACGGACGGGCAGGCATGCGCCTCCTTTTAGCCTTTAGGCCTGCAGTGCATAACGTGGTACGTCGAATGGGCTAGAACGTTTGGGTAATGTGGTTGAAATGGTACGATGTCAATTACCGGAGGGTTTTTCCAACGTGTATGTACAGACAGATATTTTTGGTAATATTTATTTCTTGACTCAAAAGTGAAAATTTTTCAGGTTAATACCACAGCCCGTAAACGTGTGATACCACGGCATTTGCTTCAACCCAACAAAAAGGGGTTGCTGTTTCCAAATCGTTGGCGCTTTTTTTTCCCTTTTGGTGGCACAACATCACCGGTACACCGGTCCATCATCCGTCCAAAGGAGACAAAGAATGGATTGACCCCAAAATATAACCCTCATGTTTCAGAGGCAGAGGAGTCTCGGTTGGAACTGTAGGTTGGGGATTGTCGCTTGGCAATTCGATTGTTTGAACCGGTTGCTTCCGATTGCGACGGTATAGCATGTCGTTTTGTTCGTATCAGTGTCACGCAAGCTATCTTGACAGCGTATCTCGACG
Organism: Blastobotrys apis; assembly: GCA_030557665.1. Classification (NCBI taxonomy): domain Eukaryota; kingdom Fungi; phylum Ascomycota; class Dipodascomycetes; order Dipodascales; family Trichomonascaceae; genus Blastobotrys; species Blastobotrys apis. The sequence goes on from JAKTPN010000289.1 coordinate 18,316, forward strand.
TATCTCGACAGAGCCATGAAAATCTCTCATCTCGTAAAACCAATTTATTATTATTATTGATTTTTTTGCAAAAATGTGGGGTTGGCAGCACGCAATGCAGTGTCTATCCATCAGGTGGTCAAATTTTTATTTGGCCGTGTCGGGATCCTCTTCCCGCCGCACCTGTTTCTCCTCTTTTGGCCTTTTAAGCTGACAGGTCAAAAGTGGGCACGATCCAATAATTAACCCCCTCTCGTCGTGTCTCCTCTCTTCTCCTCTCCGCTTCACGATCGTGATTCTGTTGGACTGGTAGACATTTCGGTACAGACGGCACATTTGACTGACCCGGAAACCCAATCGGCTGCAACAGCCCCACACACATATATATATATGACCTACATATTTTTAGCCGTATGCGTATGCGTCTTTCCAAGGCGTGCTATGGCTTCATAGTGGTGCGTCCTTCTCGTATAAACCGTCCAGCAGGAGGGGTGCCTCTAAAACAAACGATCGGTCCCCTGAAAAACGAAACAAAACAAACGTACCGAAAATGCTGGTCCGATGTGTAACCCTGTGATTACTTTCTCTGGCTTGCTATCATGGGAGGGATCTCATTTTCCGTGGATTCTGTCTATTGCCTCGCGATACAATGCCCACGCTGCACGGCACGCTGCACAACACAGCACAGCACGCAGCAGGCAATAATATCATCATGATCGACCAATATTCTAAAGTAAACTTTTGTAGGCTGCATGGACTTATATAGTGGGCATGTATAACCCGGGCCAGCCGCACGACCTAGCGGGGATAATACGGAGATAAACGCCAATTTTAACTTGCAATTTTTCGCTAGAGCTGAAAACTCTGCGCACGTGACACATGAAACTGGGAACTATATCAACCTCCGTGTCGTGTCGATCGGACCCTACAACCCGTTGCAAATCTAATCTGATCGATCTATTCTAAAATCTCGATGCTTAATATTACACTAAATGTCGAACAAAAATAATACACAACTACTCAGTCTTTCTGGCGGTAGAGCCATCCTCAACACCCAACATCCGTTCTTGTTCTTCCACATCCACAGACGCCGCTGCCCGGGCCTTTTCCTTGTCCTCTATACCACCACCAGCACCCGGGCCGTTGATCGAATAAAGATACGACGCCGTAATCGCCATCATTGCACCCAGCACAAAGTTAACAGTAATCACAAAGTCGAAAATATACACACTGGCAACAAACGACACCAGAATAGCCAAAGCCGTGGCAAAATTCTTCGCAATATTGTCGGCATACTTTACCACAATCGCAATAACAATCCCACCCATGGCCTGGAAAAAAATGGTTACCCATACCGTGGTATTATATCCCCAAAAAAACCCGTTTGCGGAAATCTCTTTCCCATCTTTAGCCACAACACCGATAAGGAATGCTGGTAACAACGAGTAGAATGACAACTGCACATTACGAGTCCACAACGACACTGGGCTGCCTTTCAACACTTTTTCAAAATACACCCCAGCCAACCCAGAGATTGTACATGCAGTAGTCACCGCAATGAACCCAATCATGGCATTCATCCCTGCTTTTTCGTCAAGATTCTCACCACGCTTTGTCTTGCCATCTCCTGCACCCTTCCAAACAATCCCCACCAGCTCATCCATTGCTTCTCGTGGCACCTGGATCAAAGCAATAGAAAACGTCAACATGAACAACGAAACCCATTGCATTCTAGTCACTTGTTTCTTCAACATGATCACTGCAAATACCGCTGTAGACAGAATCTTCAACTGATGCATGACCTGAAACGTAGCTGCCGGCAGATTCGACACTGCCACGTATTGCAGGTTGTTTTGAATGGCGTAGAGTACTGCTGGAATCGCCAGTTTCCAATGATCAGGTCCAAATGTTTCGTGAATCGTCTTGCTGAGTCCACGTTCTCGAATATCCATCGCGGCACAGAACACCAGTTTCATAACCTCGCTTATCAGCACCGCCGTGCTTGGATAGTACCGTTCGTCTTTTGTAAACCCAGGCATGACTCTTGAGTAATGCATTAGCTGTACGGTTAGTTTTGTCACAACAATGTAGATATACGTACAAGAATCGCAGCAGAGTTTTGAAAGGTGAGCTATTTTTATGATTAGTACTGGAAATAGAAATAGAGTTTCGCGTCTTTTCATACCGTCACCAACGAAATATATTTCAAGGGAATACCCCGAAATTTTGGAACGTTTGTACTATCCATGGACGAGAGTGTGGGTGTGAATGTGGGTGAATGTGGCTGTGAATGGTGAGGAAACAAGCCTGAAAAAAATTCGCGTGTGCCTGAGTATCTTTATATCTCCTAGAGGTGAGGTGCGCATGAGGGCAGCTGGCGTTGTGATTTTACTGTGCATGATAAGAGAATAAAGGGACCCGGATTTATAAATAAAAGCAGCGTAAGCAGTCCATTGTCTGCCCTCGCGCGGCGCCTAGTGTCGATCGTTGCCTGTTTGGGCAAAGGTTTGTGTGGATCGTTGCTTGTTTGGGCAAACGATGAACTTGTCCATCGAACTATTCTATTCCAGGGGGCGGCGCCAAGAGCGATGGTTGCGTATTAGATAAGCGTGTTATAAGCGAACTCAGGCTATGTTTAAAGTTGCAAACGGCTTAATCATGGTCATAAATGGCCTGCGCTTTAAATTGTGTCAAAGCTTTGACCAGATGTTTGAGATGTTGGAGATGTTTGGAATATCGCCGTGTTTTTTTGCAGTCCGAAGCAGCAGCGCGCCACAGCCACACTTCCACACGCTATAAATAAAAAGACGTGGAAGAATGGTTGGCTTAGAGGCTCAGCGGGTGAAATGTGTTAAAACGGTGCATACGTTATAATCATGACGAATTTTGAGGTATAATAACCGCTTGCATAAATATGGTGCCAGTTGTATATATATTTTGAAACAGAGTACCGGGACTCCAGGTTCCGGATTTATGATTATCCTTATATATTTTGCAAATCCAAAGCCGCACCATTGCATGCATCGCCACCTGGCTGAAGAGCCGCGGCTAGGGTAGGGTAGGTGTCCTGGCAACTCGAGATACCAGTACCATAGCAACGACGATGACTGGACTATGCAAGCGGAATCTAGGGTTGTTGGTGTTTTTTTTCAGGAAAAGTATAAATATGGAGCCAAATCTCCTGTTTTTCCTCTTCTTTCCTCAAGACTTTCGCAGTTTTCCACAAATACCATAACGTTCTCAGTCGGTCGGTTGTTTCGGTTTGGTTAGATCGATTGGATTGAAAACTTTGCTTTGTGTTGATGTGAGCTTGTTTGATAACTTTTTGAATGATTCGATTGAACGTCGTGATTGATTGTTCGATGTTTGATGACTTGATATTGGATAGGTAACAAAAATATATTTTTTAAAAGCAAGCCCTCCATGTAGAACACTTTTCCAACCTTTGCTCAAGGACAGTTTTTCAATGCTGATGTCATCAACCGTGTGTTTCTTCCACACGGCGTCTAATTACCAGCTCGCTGACATGAGAACACGAAGTATAAATAGGGGTGCATTCCGGCCTGTTCAATTCATCCTTTTCAGGACTTTGCTAAGAGTACTCTATAGAGTAGTATTGCAGAGGATGTTATGCAATAATATATATTAATGCATTTTAAGCAGTCACCACTATTCATTAACCAATGCATTATACAATGAATACATCCGCTTACCTCTCTAGTTCCAAGCGCCGGCGTCTAAAGTAACAGTGACAGTGACAGTGACGCGGACGGACGCCTGGGCCAGTTTGTGGCACGTGAAAACGAGATTTTTAGAATATAAATAGCTGCCCAATTCCCTTGCAAATTGCTCCTTAACCTTTGCGGTTATGTAACGAAATCGTTTACGCCGCTATAAGCGCACATTAGAGAATAAATGTTTTAAAAGCAACGCCCCTCCCGGTCATTCCACAACTGTCGTTAGTCAATACCAATAGTGGTATCATCCATCGTTGTTGGTTTGTACACCCCCCAAAGAAGCTTCTCCTGGGTTTGAGCCGCTACCTGTTCATTTATCACCTTTACGTATGAGAGTTTTCCGGTATACCGACACTGGTGCGGCTGTATCCCGAACCCGAACCCGAACCCACCCACTCCAAGTCCGAGCTGCATGCAAAAATGCATCAAAAAATCCAAAAATGCAAGCAACAATCCTGTCACTTTGTTCGAATTTGGATCGCGCTGACTCCATTGACTCCGACTCGACTCAATCGTACCTTCCCCGCCGGGCGATGCGGAGCAACCCGTATAGTCATTCCAAAAAAGTCCAAACCGCTTGTGCTTGTGGGCCACATGTTGCACATGTTGCATATGATGTACACATTTCGAAACGTCTGCGTACATGGTGTATGTATGAACAGCGCGGGTCTAGACCAACCTCGGCAAAAGTCCATTTTGAAAAGTAGCCCCCGGTGAAGTGAAATGAAATATGTCAAACTTGCAATGCACGAAGAGATACAGCACAAGTCTATAGCTATAGAATTCGTTTGAATGGTACGCTTGAATACATGTATATATATACAGCTATAACGTACGTGCTGCTGAAACGAAAAGTGTTTCACCTACGCTAAGCCGCTTCTTGCCCTAATGTTTCGAAACTAGACTGTTTCTCCCTGGATCTCAGATTTCAGATTTCAGATTTCAGATTTCAGATTTCAGATTTCAGATTTCAGATCCCAGATCACAGATCACAGTCGGACCTCCGCTCATACGTGAAAAAAATTCAAATCCGCCCCTTAAAAAAACTTCGCTGTTTATCCTATAAGGAGGCAACCTTCAGGAGAAAAGATCTAACCGAAATAAGACTAGACCGTCAAACGGTTGGGGGATCTACACGTGGATGTTCCAAGTTCGGCCTAGCGCTTTGACAGTTTGGGAGTAGCTACAGCAACCACGTAACGCACTACGCCGACTAAAGGCCATTACATTCAAACCGCAGTGCAGTTGGGATGGGATGCACCAGCGCAGTCATTTGAAGAAAACAAACGAGCGGTTGGAATCCAATGGAAGGTTTTTTTATTTTTTTATTTTAGACGGAACAACGAAACGGTGCGAGCGGACTTTCTGTCTCCTTGGTTTCGATCGTCAGAGAGACTTGACAAGGGATAATCACAGCTGGAGTGAGTGAGTGGAGTGAGTGAGTGGTGGGATCTGGAAATCATCAAAACCCATTCAAACCACAAAGACTTGCATCCCATGGCGCTGTGTCCAGCATAGTCCAGCATATGGTCCTGCACATGTTTCAATTTCACTCCAGCTTCGGACCTATATGCATAGTCATCTGCAAGGACCACCCACAGCAAGCATTTGGGAAATGTGATAGAGTCTATCTAGCGTTTGGCTAAGATCATTTTTTATAGCTCGCCATTCCGAAACATTTGATCGATAGACAAGATTGTACGGTGTATCGTATACCCATCCAATCCGCCTATTGCTCGTTCATCAATCATCTCCAGGGTTCTCTTCTCTCCGGGATGTAATCGAACAAGGGTTGTTGCAGCTATCATGTGGAAACAGGCGCCGGAAGCAATACCAGAATAAACCCACCCCCTCCGCGTCTTTTAATATAGCACATTTGCTGTCATGTTTTTGACAACGCGTAGAATAAAGCATATTATGCGAAATTAGCCGAAAATTCCCGCGTGTCTAGCGCTGTATCAGTCTGGAATTTTGAACTTTCCACATGTCTCTCGATTTTGACTCAACTACAAACAAACACTGAACATGTCTCGACTACATTCGATCCACCTGCTAGGCCGTCTCGATGCCGAGCGTTTAAACCCACCTGAATGGACTCCAGTGCGGCGTCTGCTTTGTTTCCCACCGGAAGGGATCAATTCCCGTCAACTTGGCGCGAATAATCCCACCCGCCCTTTGTCGTTGCTGATTAAGGTTCAGCCTCCTTGAAAACTTTGAAATCTTTCCGTGTTGGACCATCACGAACCCGAACCGAAACCTGGTTCGCACTGCATGTATTAAAAATAGTATTAACCGAGAAAGAACAGCCTATAGAATAAACCCTATAGAAACCTAACCAGCCTGAGGATGATTATGGTTATGATTATGGTTATGACTATGATTATAACACCGCTTCAAAAATATCCCTGCTCCAAAGCGGTCTGAAATATACACCTTTCAAGGATCCCATCCGGCGTAGATCTCAGCATGGACAGTGCATCTTCTCCCTATTTATATCGTTACTTTTTGAATGTTGTTTCTTTTTTGGGCACAGTGCAGCCCTTTTTCGATTTTCAACTTTCAACTTTTCAACTTATTTTTTCCTACTAGACGCTCAAACCTTTTTTCTTGTGCATCTCCTCCTCTTTTTTTTTTTTTTTCCTCTTCTTTCCAATCACTTCACATTCACATTCATACTTTCCTGTTCGCTTTTTTGAATAAGAATTGAAATACTCAGATTGAAATCTCAGTGTTTCTCATTTTGAGTTGTTTGTTTTACGATCCCAGGTTTTTTTTCTTTCCTCCTTTTGAAACAGGCGCGTTTCAATCAACCCACAACACAACTTCCCCCTCGAAACCGCGAAACCCGATCACACTTTTTTATCCCCTTAAATTTATCACAGTTACCACCACCACCACCACAACCAATCAATCAGCCGAAAGGAACTTTTTTATATACAAAAAAGAGGTTCTTTTATATTTCTATGATATTCATCTGAGTACGTTTTTTCGCCCCACCCCACCCACCATAACTAACACAACCCATAGATATGACCGTTTATCAATCTCCACTGACTATTCAAACTAAAAATCAATCAATCTACTACGGCTCGGCACCTCCGTCTCCAATCTCTCCAACCGATCAATCAAATAACGAAAACTTTGATTTTTCATCAAACGCACCCTCACGAAGAGCTAGTTCAGTAATAAGTCTCAACAAGCACTACATGGCGTCCGCCGCTGGTCCGGTCAAAACTGCCAAATACCCCGGTCATAAACGTTCGTTTAGTCTGATACGTGAACAATCCGAAAAAGCCCAACAAGATCAACAAGAACAAGGTCAAGGCCATCTCACTACAACCATTGAAGAGGTGAATGAAGATATCAATAATCAAAAATCTGGAAGAAACAGTCAGAGGGATTCTCTAGGATTCCCTTTTGTACGGGCTTTGCATTCTTTCGATCCAACTTCTTTATCAGCTAGTGAAAAGACTAATGAAGAAGATGTCGCTGAGATTTGTCTAAAGTTTGAAGAAGGAGACATTGCATTGTTACACTCGGTTCATTCTTCAGGTTGGGGTGATGCTACAGTTTTATCAAGTGGAGTACGCGGTTGGATCCCTACAAATTATTTTGTTGCTTATAGTGATGAAAAAGTGGTTCCTCTGCTACGGGCTATTCTTCAATTTGTAATTCGTCCACGATCTTATGAATTGAAACGACCAGGTATTGACCAACCAATATATACCTTCTCACAAGCAGCAGTCACCCACATTGTGTCTGGAGTTCGGTCGTTATTAGAAGCATGTGGCACTTTAACAAGAGATACAGCAACCGTCAAAAAGAGTCAAACTATTCGAAAATTTAGAAAGAATTTGTTGGCTGAATTGGCAATTCTAGTGTCACTGGCAAAACAGCATCGAAATAGTACCGAAGAGGCTGTCATTCAACAATTGATTTCAGGGTGCTATAAAATTGCTTCCAAAGCTGTGGTATTTTTGGATGTATGGTCAATTGATCTACATACAGGTGGGGATGATGATGATAATAATGAACAAGTCGAAGGACCGGAATACGTTACAACTTCCGATAATAATAATAACAATAATAACAAGGCGACTCCACCTTTGGGATCTGCTACTGATTCCTCCATGACCGAAACACCAAAAGTGGTGACTACCGCTGGAACTACAGTTGGTGAACCACGAAAACGGCAGAATAGTGCTGCAACTGTAACCAATACACCCGCATCATCAACAGCCACAAACCGGGAATCAGTTATTTTCCACACTTCGCCACCGTTTGCTGGCCAACGATTAGATGAAGTTAATGAAGCATTAAGTGCGTATTTGGGGATTTTTATCCATCGAATGCCATTCCTAGAATCCAATCCAGCAGCTTCTACTCAGATTCTGGTAAATACTAGAAAAAGCATGCTGGCATGTCGGGAGTTACTAGCTTGTGTTGAATCGGTAAGTTCAAAGCAACAACCAAGAAGTCGGGAATTGGAACAAACCAAGGATAAATTATTTGGTCAAATTCGTGGATTGGTGACATCAGCTCGAGATGTGGTTGCAGCAGCTTCTCCAAAGATTGGAGAACATTCAGATAATGAAGATGTTTCTCCAGCTGGACAAAAGTTGATTGAAAATGCTCTAGACTGTGCAAGAACTGCTGGGGAATGTGTGGTAAGATGTCGAATTATTCTAAACAAGGTTGGTGATTTCCAAATGACCTCGGCTCGTGAATATCCGGATTTTAGTGATGGTGTTATTGCCATGCCTAGTTATCGACATGGTTCTAGACAAGATTCTTCTGCTAGTGGGTTTATTCCAGCATATCGTGGAAATTCCATGATTGTCAGTCCAATGTCGGCCACTTTTCCTCAGTCGGTGTATGCTCCACCACCACCAGCTCCGAGCGGAGGAGGAGCGGACGATGAAACACCCGCGTCATCATCATCAGTGTTGCAAAATTCTACATCATCAAAATCTCGGTTTGCCCCATCTGCTATTGGATTTAATTCTATTGAGGAACAGGAAAATCCAGCTGCTGCCCACCACCACCCAACAACTCCGGCAATGTTGGATATTATTAATACAAATGGTACTGTGGATGACCAGGATTCTGGTATGCTGCCGCAAATTCCTGCACTGTCTCCTATTATTGCTGCACACTCTAGCGATAATAGTCCCAGTGAACCGTATTTCCAAACCGGTACCACTGCTACCCCAGCAACTTCTACAAACGAAGAATTTGGAGGAATGAAGGAGCCGATGGTTGTGGATGAATCGGAATATCCTGCTGAAGACCAAATCGTTAAAGATCCGAATACTGGCAAGATTCGTGGTGGCTCGCTGCAGGTGTATATTAATATGATTACCAACGAGTCAAAAGATCAAGACGCATTTTTAATGTCGGTATTCTTTTTGACGTTTCGAAGCTTTTGTACTCCACAACAAGTGGTGGATAGTTTGATTGCAAGGTATCAACCAGATGTTGATGAAAATAATCTAGAGTTGAGAGAATTGGAAGATATTTCATCGCGGCGTGTCAAAGTTTTTAATATATTTAAACGGTGGCTGGAGAGTTCATGGAAGCAGAGTTTGGATGGTCCGGTATTGGATCAGATTATTGAATTTGCAGATGAACATTTTGGCAAAGTTTTGCCAAATGCAAGGTCAAAAATTCATGACCTGGCTAGTCAAGTGACGTCGAATTTGTTGGAAGATGGGGAACCGATTGTGCCTAGGATGATTTGTATGCCTGATGGGAAGCCATCTCGAGCTGCTGATGGATATTACGGGTCTCCTCCATTGTGTCATACTTTAACTAGACAGCAGCTTTCTGCGTTGAACAAGGTGAATGAGGCTAATGGGTATAGAACGTGGAATCCAAACAATCCAAAATCGGCGGCTGTTGCTGCAGCGGAGAGGATGAAGATGGATGATAATGATAATAGAAGTGTTTACACAAATGCTACGACCACAACAAGCTCGGCCTGGTCGTCGTCGTTGAAAATGGTTCGAAACTCGACGTTTTCGGGACCTCATTCAAACCTGACGGTGATGGATTTTGATCCAATGAATATCGCTACTCAGTTGACGATGATGGATTCGAACTTGTTTTGCCAGATTACTACTGAGGAATTATCTGGTAGGAATCTGTTCAAACAGAGTGTGGCGCAATCCCCAAATGTTAATACTATGATTGCATTCACTAATCAATTGGGGGTGTTTGTCAGTGATTCGATTTTGAGTGGTGAATTGAGCCCGAAACAGAGGAAGAACGTGTTGAAACAGTGGATTAAAGTGGCAGAGAGATGTGTCGAATTGAAGAATTTCAATTCCATGGTTGGTATTGTGTCGACTTTGCATACTGTTAATATTCAACGGTTGAGAAAGACCTGGGATACGCTGTCTCCACGGTACCATACAATGTTTAACACGTTGAAGAACATGGCATCACCAGAGAGGAATTTCTCCAACTATCGAGCACAGCTTCGGGTGCAAGAGACTCCATGTATCCCATATGTCGGGGTTTATACTCAAGACTTGACGTTTTTGATTGAAGGAAACGTCAAGTCGCGCAAGTTCATTCTACCAAGTGACGAGAGCAAGATGATTTCCGTGATCAATTTCGACCTGTATGAACGAGTCACCAAGATTGTAGGAGAGATTCAACGGTTCCAAGTGCCGTATAGATTAGGCGTGTCGCGGGAATTGCAGACTTGGTTGCGAGGGGAGATGCTTCGTGCGAATTCGCAGACTGATCAGAATGAGCTGTGGAGACGGTCATGTATTGTCGAGCCAAAGCAGCATTAGACTTTAGAGTATTTATTTGATAAAGAAAAGAAAAGAACAAACTAAAAAAAAAAAAAAAAAAAAAAAAAAAAAAAAAAAAAAAAAAAAAAAAAAACCCGTATGAAATGAATGGAATGAAAATAATATTTTTTTTTGGAACTATCAGAATTATCTTTACAAACCCTTCTTTACATTACCAATGTAGTTGATTGCCGAACCAGCCTTGAAAAACTCAACCTGGTCGTAGGACATGGTATGCTTGGCCTTGATTTCCTTGGTGGTTCCATCCGGCTTGACGATTCTGAGGGTGATTTCGCCGCCATTATCGCCGTGTTTATCCAACATGTCCAGCAGGTCCACGGTTTCGATAACATCCTTGGATGCAATGAGGTCGTAGTCTTCTGGATTGGCAAACGTCAATGGGAGCATGCCTTGTTTCTTCAAGTTTGTTTCATGGATTCGAGCAAACGATTTCACCAGGATCATTCGTCCGCCTAGGAACCGTGGAGATAGCGCCGCATGTTCACGGGCGGATCCCTCGCCGTAGTTATGCTCGGCTAGCACCGCCCATGGGATATCCCGGTCCTTCCATCGCATCATGAGGTCTGGAATTGACGTGGTCGATCCGTCGGTATCCACCACCTCGTTGACCTTGCCGGATTCCTTATTGACCGCGCCAATCAACGTACAATATGAGATATTTTCCAAATGGCCTTTGTATTTCAACCAGGTGCCGGCCGCGGAAATATGGTCCGTGGTACATTTCCCTTCAACCTTGAGCAGGACCTTGAGAGACATCTCCTTGTTCTCAAACGGTTCAAACGGGTCCAAAAGCTGTAACCGGTCGGATTCCGGCGACACTGCCACCGCGGTTTCTGGTACAGGAGCCGGGTCGATTGGTGGGTAGTATTCCAAACGATTGCCCTTGGTGAACTTTTGTGGCGGTAGTTCTTCTCCTGGAGGTGGCGCCGAGAACTTAAAGTCTCCGATAGAGTCGGTCTGTGGGTTAAATGTGGTTTTACCGGAATAAATCATCGCGGTGACGACTTCTGGGGACGTCAAAAAGTTCATTGTGTTTGGATTCCCGTCGTTTCTGGCTCGAAAGTTTCTGTTAAACGAGGTGAAGATGGCGTTGGTGTCACCCTTTTCACCCGGTTCATTCGACCGGTCCCATTGGCCGATACAAGGCCCACACGCGTTCGCCAGGATGGTCGCTCCGGCCTGTTCAAACGTCTCGATTAATCCATCACGTTCAATCGTCGCACGGATCTGTTCCGACCCGGGCGTGATGTAAAACGGCGTCTTTGGCTTCAACCCGGCGTCGGTGGCCTGCTTCACCAGCGATGCCACTCGACTCATGTCTTGGTACGAAGAGTTCGTGCACGAACCGATCAGCCCGGCCGCGAGGTTCTCCGGCCACGAGTTGTCCTTGGTGGCCTGCGAAAACTTGCTCAATGGCGTCGACAAGTCAGGGGTAAACGGCCCGTTGATGTGCGGCTCAAGCTCCGACAAGTTGATCTCCACCACCTCGTCGTACTGCGCGCTGGCGTCGGCTTGCAAAAACCCTTCATGCATGTTCACCTGGTCAGCAGCTTCACCAATTGGACCTCGATTAGTAGCGTCGAGATACCGCTTCATGCTTTGAGTGAATGGGAAGATGGACGTCGTGGCGCCGACTTCCGCACCCATGTTACAAATCGTGGCCATCCCCGTGGCAGAAAGCGCTTCGACACCTTCGCCAAAGTATTCTATAATATACCCAGTACCACCTCGTACAGTCAGCTTGCCAGCAAGATAGGAAATCACATCCTTTGGTGCAGACCATCCGGAGAGTTGGCCAGTAAGTTTCACCCCAAGAACCTTTGGTGCCTTGAGTTCCCATGGTGTGCCGGTCAATGCGTCAACAGCATCTGCACCACCGACACCAATCGCAATCGCACCCAATCCACCAGCATTTGGAGTGTGTGAGTCTGTGCCCAGCATCATCAACCCTGGTACCGAAAAGTTTTCCAGCACAATTTGATGGATAATCCCAGAACCAGGCCCCCAGAACTGAATGCCGTATTTCTTGGAACAAGACTCCAAAAAGTCAAATACTTCCGAATTCGTCTTTCGAGCACTCACCAGATCCTCCTCCGCACCGTTATGGCCCACGATCAAATGGTCACAATGAATCGACCCTGGCACCGCAGTATGGTCCATCCCACAGGTCATGAATTGCAACATGGCCATCTGGGCCGACGCGTCTTGCATGGCCACTCGGTCCGGATTGAGCTTGAGGTATGCCTCGCCGCGGATCCGCGACGCATTTGCTAAGCTTTCTTCCGGGTTGACCAGGTGTGAATACAGCACTTTTTCACTCAATGTCAATGGTCGATCGAGGATTTGTCGTACGCTGGTCAGCTTGGACAGCAGTGAGGAGTAAGGTGGAGCACGAGTTTTAAATTCAGCCGGAACAGACCCAAGAACCCTTGACCCTGCTCTAGCAGCATTAGCCATTCGTGACATGGTTGTGTTAGTGTTAGTGTTGGTTGGAGTGAAAAAAAGGGTGAAAAAAGAGTGAAAAAAAGAGTGCAAGATTAAGTCATACTTTTGGGTCAGTGCGAAAAACAAAAAAAAATTTAATTCAAAATATTTATGCGGCGGCCGGGATTCGTCATTTTGGGCCAATCATATTCCGCAGATTTGTCAGTGAATATATTTGCATCGTTATATTCGGAATTGACGATAAGATTCGATCCATCTTCAGAACCAACTGTCTTTTCCGCCAATTCAAACCACCAGTCCTACCATAATGCTTCGCCGTACAAAACTCAGTCTTGTGAGCGCGCGCGTTAAAGCCAAAGCCACGCACGCGCCAGAGATCAATCGGCTTCCTTCTTCCCACTTCTATCACAACCAACGAGACCGACCCGACACATGATGATAGACGAAGAGAAGAACAGCCGAATCGCGGAATTCGTAGGCATTTCTCAAGCCTCTCCGGATGAAGCCCAGGAATTGCTAGAAGCGAGTGAATGGGATGTGCAGGTATGTATAGAATGAAAAGAAACGTGCTAACGTATGAAGGATGCATTGTCAAACTATTATAGCGGAGAATCGCGATCAAATGTACCAGCAGGCGACACCAAGCCTCAGGAAAATGTTCCATTGCCGCGAGAAGGTGCCCAGTCTGCCCAGTCCGAATCGAGCAAATCAGCATCGAAAAAGTATGGACCGTCGTGAAAAAAAAAAAAAAAAAAACCACAATCACTAACCTCAAATTACAGGAAATTCGCCACATTTGCAGACCTTCAAGACACAACCGATGGGTCGCCACACCATTCGGGATCCGATGATGACAAGGACGACAAACTATTCACCGGTGGAGAGAAATCCGGCTTGGCAGTGGAAAACCCAGAAAACAGCAATAGCGGGCGTGGTGGCCGTGGCGGTATTGGTCGTCCAGGCCAAGGTGCTGGTCCAAACACCAACAATGGTCGATTGTTGAATGAAATCTTTCGACGTGCTGCAGCTGGTCCACAAGAAAGTGATGACGAGATGGAAGAATCTGACAATTTTGGCGGCACTGGTCGCACTTTGGGTGGAGATGACAGCCCGTCTCAGGAAATCCCCTCTCATCAACCAAAACGTGAAGCAAAAGTGGTGCGACGGTTGACGTTTTGGAAAAATGGGTTTAGCATTGAAGATGGCCCATTGTATGAATATGATGACCCGGCTAATGTAGGGTATTTGGAGTCGATCAACGCTGGTCAAGCGCCATTGGCTTTGTTGAATGTGGAACCAGGTCGACAAGTCGATGTTCATATTAGTCGACGATTGGACGAGGATTTTAAAGCACCAAAACCAATTGTTGGAGGATTTGGTGGCCAAGGTCAGCGATTGGGGTCTCCAGCACCAGGTGGTATTACCACGCCTCCAGCAGCACCAGCACAACCAACACAACCAGCAGCTGCGGAAAAACCCAAAGCTCCTCAACCTAATGAACCAACTGGAGAAGGTGATACGATTGTCATGCTGCGGTTGTCCAATGGTAAAGCGATCAAACGACGAGTCCAATCCACCGATCCAGTGTCCAGTTTGTACGATTTTGTAGATTCAGCCAACCCACCGGCTGGTGGCCGAGATTACATGTTGCAGACCACTTTTCCAAACCGTGAATTGCGAGACCGGAAACAGACTATTGCAGCGGCCAAGATTGCCAACGCGGTAGTGGTTCAAAAGATCATCTAGAAATCGATGAGACAGAGTTTAGTAAAAAAAAAAAATTATATGGCCTATACAATTGCGTATGTGTGTGTTTGTCTTTAAAAGTTATCCATGGAGTTGACGTAGTTTTGTTCAAACCGCCGCTCAGCCTTGACCCACGGCTGCCGTTTTGGACCACCACCAGGCGGCCGTATCGTTGGAGGGGCTGGTTTGATGAATGATGAGGGTAGGGTAGGCACTTGGGATTGTTTCTGTGTGTGATGTGTTTGCGGTTTTTGCATCTGTGGACGTTTGAATTCTGGAGCTGGAGCTGGAGCTGGCGGTGCTGGAGCCAGAGCCGGAGCCGGAACCGGTGCGGCGTTCTGCTTGTCCAGCCAGTCCTGCATGTCCACAAACCCAGTGTCTACTTTAACCATCATGCGTTCGCCCATCATTTTCACCTCGAGCGTGTCCTGGTTGGGTTTCTGTGGTTGTTGAGGGAGCGGATGCGGCGGTTCGGGGATGCTGTGGAGTGATGACGACGGGGTATAGTGTCCGAAATGTGGAGAATGCAGAGATTTTGACAAGGACAGATTCGTTGACGATGACCGTGGCACGGTTGACGACGGAGCCGGAGCCGGAGCCGGCGCTCGCTGGTTCTGCTTCTTTGCAACGTCAAACGCTTGCATCATCATCGGCAAATCGTCCGTGATTGATGAACTTGTTGATACAGTAGAAAACGCAGTCGAGGAGCCGGAAAACGTCCGTCGATGCTGTGACGCCGACGTCGACCCTCCAAACGTGTCCGACAGGGGACTATTACCGCTACCCATGCCATTGTAATGGTCCGATGCCCATGAACTCTCCATCGACGGAGGCTCGCTAGGCGGCATCATCATCTCCTCCTCTCGATGCTTCGCCGCCCACTTGAGGAACATTGAATGCAAATCCCTCACCACTTGGAACATTTCCTGCTGCACCTCTTCAAATGGCGTGGTTTCCAGTTCCGACAACAGCTGCGATACAAACGCGCTGTATTTGCCTGATAACCCTCCTTCATTATCCCCAATGCTGGTTAATAGCCCGCCCAATTCCGAATGAATCTTCACCAGAGTCGACCGCGACACCGCCAGCTGCAGCTTGAATTCAAGGTCTGCATACTTTGAGATAATCCGCAGCACCAGAATCGTCAATACAGTGCCCGCATCGGTGTAAATCTGTTGCAATTCCGCGACTTTGTCCTTGAGGATCTCGACACCCCATGATTCAATCTCGGCCAGCAGAAAATCAGATCTGTCGCCCACCAGCTGCGCGATATCCTGGTCAAACTGCCTCGCCGTCGTTTGGAAATCAAACTGTTGTAGTGTCGCGAACATCCATCCGTCAGTCTCGGCAAGGTATTGCTCCAAGGTCGTCAGAATCCGGAAAGCAAGCATCACGTCTTCGCTCTGTGACGGCTCAAACCCGGCACACAACGCTTCAATGTCTTCACGCTGGATCCGCGGTGACCGCATCAGCTGAAGTACCGGGTCATTTTCCATCGCGTTATTCTATAGTCTGTGGGTGGTGAGTGAGTGAGTGAGTGAGTGAGTGAGTGAGTGAGTGAGTGAGTGAATGGGTATCTAAATGTAGTGGGACGAGCAGCAAACTTCGATATGATGAAAGAGAAAAAATTGCTGAAGATCGATCCGATTCGTTAAAACAAAACAAAATAAAAATGTGGAGGTCTTGCCTTTAAGGTAAAACAAAAATAACGAAACACAGTCAAAAAAAGAGAATTCTAGTTACAAAGTATCAAAAAAGTACAAATGGTGTGATTGTTTACAGGAAAGAGAAGAAAAACAAAAAAAAACTTTAAATGATTGGGCAACTGTCATGCACGTCCATAATCTTCGCCCAAAAAGCGTTGCGTCTTTCCTAATCCGGACCCGCGCGTCGCCTGGAAATTCAAGGTCTCACGTGCTACACGCTTGCAAACCCACCCAGCCAGATGGACGGCATATTAATTATTATATAGTCGTTACCGCCGCATCTCATGCACCAGGAACCGACGGAAAAGCTGTGGTTTGGCGTGGAATTGTCCATGAAATCAAACTCAAAGTCAAAGCCAAACTCAAAGACAGACAGACCAAAGACAAAACAAAACAATGCAAAAAAAGCACAGCCCTCTTGAAGCATATCAGGATATGAGCGGGGGTACGCACCACATCGAATTACTTCCTCATCAACCATGCAACATGCAAAAGACCCTGGAGATAAACCAATCTGAATCCCTTTCCCCTGAGAACCAAAAGACTCAAACAACGGGTCGTATTTTGCTACAAAGTCAGACTCGCCCCGCTCGGTGCGGCTCGTTTTTTTGGCCGCGCGAGGGTTTGGCAGACTCAGAATTACGCAGCACATACTTGCTTGAACCTGAACCTTTTTCAACACGTTCCTCTGCCTGTTAAATTACTCGCCATATGCGAGCAACGACGTTACTTTATAGACAAACAGTTAGACTCCTCATGACAGACACGGCGGCCACATCCCGCAGTTCCATCCGGTACGCAGATATCGGGGCAAACCTCACCGACAAGCAATTCCAAGGGTTCTACCATGGTCGGCGGCACCACGACGACGATCTCGAGCATGTGCTTGACCGGGCAGAGAGGATGCATGTGGACAAGATCTTGGTCACTGGAAGCACGTTGACCGAGTCGAAAGAAGCAATACGGTTGTGCCAGACTCACCATCGACCGGATCAGTTGTTTTGTACTGTCGGTGTCCATCCATGCCACGCAACAGACTTTGCAAACGCAGAAGAAGGCGCAGAGGAACACCTCAAACTAATCGAACAGCTCGCAATTGAAGGCAAAAATCAAGGTACTGTCAAGGCGTTTGGCGAGATTGGGCTGGATTACGACCGGTTGCATTTTGCTCCAGCAGATGTCCAGCGGGTATACTTTGAAAAACAACTAGAAATAGCCACACGGGTCGGGTTACCGCTATTTCTGCATTCCCGAGCATGTCGACAAGATTTCCATACAATTCTCGCCAAATACCTGCCGCAAATCACCGGTGGTGGCGTCGTACACTCGTTCACCGGGTCGCTTGAAGAGATGCGTGACTACCTCGACTTGGGGCTTTATATCGGCATCAATGGATGTTCATTAAAAACCCAGGAAAACCTAGACGTGGTGGGACAGCTCCCACTGGACCGGCTCGTACTGGAAACCGACGGCCCATGGTGTGAAATCCGACCGTCTCATGCATCTCATAAACAGTTCCTGGCAAACACCACCGACAAGCTCCCATTCGACGCGTTCAAAAAGGAAAAATACCAACCGGGAGCAATGGTTCGTGGAAGATGCGAACCATGTGCTATTCACCTCGTGGCTCAAGTCATTGCTGGGGTGAAAACCATTCCAATTGAACAAGTGGCTCAAGCCGCATGGGATAACACTGTCAAACTCTTCAACTTGTAGACATCAGATCGACATGTTTGGATAAAAAAATATATATATATATAATTAAATGATAATAATAATAATAATAATAATAATAGTAATAAAAAAAAAAAAAGAAAAAATTCAAATTAGATATTCCTTTCTTGTGTTATATAAATTTTCATACCTGATCGTCATTATTAGTCGTCGCGTCGGTGTTTGCACCAGTACTAGTCGCCGGAACTGGAGATGTCACACTGTCATCATTTTCCGGCTCTTCCACATCCTCTTCTTCGATAATTCTTACAGGTTTGTCATCTCCATCAGGCGTCTCTCCATCTTCACTATACTGTTCATCCATAGATTCAATCTGACCATCCAATGGCGAATACCCTACTGAAGACAAGAGTTGAGCCGCATCATCAGTCTGGATAATCAACCCACCACCGTTAGACCGCACAATCGAAGAATGACCAAGCAATTGCTCTAGATTGATATTCCCACCTTGATGCTCAGGTGGTGCAAAATCAGTTTGGTCAAACTCATGAGTCTTCATCTCAGCACTAGATTCTGGTGCTACTGGTCCATATCCTTCATCTACTCTCTTGCAAATCATATCATACCATTCACTTTCACTTTGTCCATTCAACAACCCAACAATCATAACAGTCATATTATCACATCCAATCCCACTCATGTCACTCTTTGGTGCCAAACAATAATTCATCAAATTCTCACTAATTTCCACCAAACTTTGTCGAGCAACAATTCCTCGTCGAACAAACTCAACTACTGTTTGCGAATGCATACAATCCCAAATACCATCACAAGCAAGGATCAGAAATTCATCATCTGGTGTGATATCATGCTCCATAATATCTGGATATGCTGTGACAACTTGTTCTTCAGGTGGTAAATTGGCAGACTTTTTGAAATCAAAATCTCCAATAGCTCTTGAAAGCGCAAGATTCCCATTTACTCGTTGCGCTTCAACATATCCACCTGCGGCACAAATCCGTGCTCGTTCTCCTTCATTACTTGGTTTATGGTCAAAAGACAATGGTTTGGCAATACCCTTGACGCCCAATACAGTTCGTGAATCCCCTGCATTAGCCACATATATTTTACCATTAGTAACAATTGCAGTAGTTGCTGTACAACCAGACTGTTCGTTTTTGAAAGATTCATCTGACAAGATGGCTCGATCTGCGCTCAAAAACCCGTCTTTTAATGCCTGGCCAAAATCCCCTCGTTTAAACCAAGGCTGTCTGGCGACAATGTTATGAAGGCTTTCCCCACAAAACAGGGCTACTCGGTCTCCTCCATGTCCATCATAGACACCAAAAAAGGATACTTTTTCTGACAAGCCGGTTCCTTCGTCATTGTTGTTCTCGCCTCCTAATCGGTTCAAATCTAATACCGTAGCGTGTGAATCTTCCATAGAAATACGCCAACCTTGCATCGAAGAAAGACCATATGTCAATCGCTCATCTGCACCTTCTTCAGAAGTCTAGATTAAAAAGAGTTGTTAGTTTTTTTTGGTGTTTTTTTTTTTTAAGGGGTTATGCATACCTTGTCAGTAATCGGTTGTGATAAAATCTGACCCATTGTAGTGTATAATTGTAGTTGTTATTTCAATAAACCAATTAAAATGCCATCAACAGAAAAAAACACGTCTGCTTTATTCTTAAGAATGAATGAAAAATTTGACAAAGTAAAAATGTCGTTTTCTTGTTGGTGTAAGAAAGAATCGAAAAAAATGCCCTATAAAAACAAGAACTAAGGGTATCAAAACTGCCCCTTTAAAAAAATGAGTGAAAACTGTTAAGACCAAACGTAATACACCCTTGGTAGTTTAATAATAATCGAAAAAAAAAAAGAACCAATCACTTAATTCAGTCTTTTATTTTTTAAAAAAGGAAGAAAGAGAGAAAAAAAAAAATTGATAGGAGAGGAAAAAGAGTGAGAAAAGTGCGGTTTTGCAGTGAGCGAGATTTTGGGAGATTTTGTTTGTCAAAAATGAAAATTTTTCTTACAAAATTCTGGCGGCCCTCAGAAGATAAGTTTTTGTATGGGGCGAAGAAACATATTATTAGACGAAGGTTTTAGATTTTTTTTGTGTCTCTTCTTTTAATTATTTCTATTCTATTCTCTTTCTATCAAAGTTAGCTCAGCTTATTGCATCTTCTTTCGAGTTGTTCTTTGCTCTGAAGAGATTTGACTGACACAAAGCCAGCCACGTAGCCAAAATACACGTCAAGTTACCGCCGTTTCTGTCTGCAGTGCCGAGACAACGCTTTCCCGAACGCCGCGTCGCGTTGATTGGTTATTGATAAATGAGATAGATGTCAATCTAAGGATCTATCTGTTTGTATTTTTTTTTCTCTCTGGATCTTTTTTCGTTTGAAATCTCCCTCCTGCTTGATTTGTTCTCTGGTTTATATAAATAAACGCCGGCAGCTTAGGGCCAGACTCGGCCCGGTCCGGTGGCGTTCTAGAACCTTTTTTTCCCCACAGCCAGAGCTGTAACTAGGCGCCATGTTTCAGTCAATACGAATACAAGAGCTTGCTGTTGGGATCTGGCATGAGCGTAGATTCGTTTATTCTACAACAGGCCATGTCTCAACTCAGCAGATGCACAAACAAAGCGATTTGTCTTGCCGCCGCATAGATGGTGACCCTTTGTGTGTTTGACCCTGTGACTAGCCCCCCCGTGTCGGAAATTCGTCGAGCGGCTGGAAAAGGGGTGTGCCAACATGCAGGGCAATAATTATTCAAGACTTACGCATGTTGAGGATAAATTTTATTTAGACGTTCAAAACTATTTGCTTATTTTAACTTAGCACTACCGAGACAATAAAGGAGATCATATAACAGGCTAGAGATGCAAACATTAAACACCATTGAAATTTG
Source organism: Blastobotrys apis (assembly GCA_030557665.1). Taxonomy (NCBI): domain Eukaryota; kingdom Fungi; phylum Ascomycota; class Dipodascomycetes; order Dipodascales; family Trichomonascaceae; genus Blastobotrys; species Blastobotrys apis. The sequence continues at coordinate 39,343 of JAKTPN010000289.1, forward strand.
GTATATCTGTCGTCCGTGTATACCAAGCCACGTACAACCTGATTGTGTTTTTTTGCCTCCCATTCTGCGTTTTCGATCAACAGTTTTCCTATGAAGTACAAGAGGGTGATGGTTGCAACCAGGAAACATGGCAAGCCTGCTTTGAAATTTGCAGCTGTAGTTATAACACTTGCAACCGTTTTCATAAAGCTAGGAGGCCCCGTATCACGCTCAAAAAATTTGGGCCGTTCATTGCTTATGTATTCGACCAGCTCTGAATAGTGCTGGATTTTTAATCCATTTAGCATATATTGTTCCTCTTGGCTTGGACATTCCCCTGTAGCACTTACAACCAGAACCGGTTCGTAAGAAAATGCAGCTTCAAACATTTGTTTTACAGTGTCATCTCCGACAGGTGGTGCTAAAACAGGGCTTGAATTGAAAAACAAATACCGAATGGCAGGAGCGAGTATACCGCATAGGGCCAGAAGCTCGAATAGGCGTGGGAGTGATGGCATTTTATCGTTAAGAAGAAAAAGGGGAGACTCAAAAGCGCGAAATGGCTTCTACTTATAGCCAGATGGCGAGATAATCATGGTGGGGCTATCATCTGTTTCGTCGGGAATTTGAGGTATTTACTACAGTGGTTAGGAAATATTTATCACTCCAAGACGAGCAAGATGTACTTAGTGATCGAATATTTAAACCCCGACCCTTGCTAGCGTGAAAAAAACACACCCCGCTTGCAGCTGAGCTGTTTTATACTTAGACTACTGCATGCAATCGGGTATTGTGGGCAGGTTTAAAAACGAATCAGGTTTCACCTAGCCTCATACCATATCCCATTCTTAAACACTACCCTCGATCTCAATCAGCGAGCGGCAAATGGTTGATTAACTGTTAGCCCACAGTTTCCTGGACAGCCGACCCATTTGGGGCGTGCGCCTTGTTATCTCGCCGCATAGTTTGCGGCATAGCCGGCGTATCCACTCCACGGAAGCGCACGACTAGGTACTGTCCAAATCTAGAAGTTGCAGCATCCTAGTGTACAGGCTGTTTATTAATTTCAAGGATGTGGCAAATAGTTCGTTATACTTAACACCACTTGAAAGGATGACAAATTTGATCAACTGGTTAGCTTTCATGCTTTGGTTTAGCTCCACTGTCCATGCAATATTAGGCGATCAATGTGTACATATAAACAACGTTATTAAAAAGAATGCTAACAGTTTCCACCCAGGAGAGAGTTTGTGCAGAGAAGATTAAGCTGAAAGGTCAACAAGAAATATTCCTTGGGGGCCAACCCGACCTTGACCGGTTAGACCGGTTCGAAGGACGCTATTTTCTTTGTGTTGGGGTGTGCGATGTATGTCTTGCTTATCCTCGAACGGGCTTTCTAACTCTTAGACTAACGCGGAATACCGCAAAAGACTTCTTGATGTGGAATACCGCAGGAAGATTTTTCGCGAGACGGCAAACGACAGACGTTTCGTAGATTTGTATGTCAATTCTACGGATAATTTTATCGCGAGACGGCGTGAGACACCCATGCAACCGGACAGCGTACCATATGTGGATAGACCTGGAGATATTCCTCATGACAATTGTGGAGATGAATGTGTAGGAAATAATTTACCCACCCCTGTGAGAAATTTGCAGCAGCTAACAATAAAACAGGAGAGGGGCTGTACAGAATATTCCCGAAGAAAAGCGGCTGCCGCATTTCCAACTGGAAATAGCCCTATAAGTCAAGAAGCAATCATATTGATTTACAGAACTTACTACGGTTGTCTTAGATTGTGCGACAAGGTACGTTCTGGTATACTACAGATAGCGGGGCTAACCTCCACAATTAGCACATAACAGGCGAGGATTCATACAAAAAGAACCTCCTCCATTCCTTAAACAGCACAGAAGGGGTATCGATGGGTTATGAAAAAGAGTCGAAACATATTGTCCGCGCATGGAGACTGAAATCCAAAGGCAACATAATATTCACACCCAAGGAACTAACCGAGAAAATCCAGGAAAAAGAGTATTATGAGCTGCTGTCGAAAATGAAAAGACGACATGATATAGCCGGTCCTAAGGATCAGACTATTGATATGGCTGGTCTATGGGACCAGATCACTGACATGACCGGTATTAGGGACCAGGCCGTTGATACGACAGTTAGCGAACCATCGCACAATTGGTACGTTATATCGGCTGTCGTGCTTGGTCTTTACTATCTGCTCCGATAAAAGAAAAAGAATAGGCACAGAAACAGCTATATTCTAGATAAAAGATGTTGACCATTTTAACTTTTGTCAACTCACCGTCATCGGTGTTTATAAATCCATACATTTTCTTCATTATACTCCTGCATCCGGTCTTTCGATTGGGAACACAACGCAACCCTCTTGTGTCTACAACCCGCATAGCAAGTGGCGTAGACAGCACATAAAAAAAGTGCACAAGCTGCCATTGACCAAATGTAGAAATTACAATATCACCCCGTGCCTATTTTTTGGAGCCAGTGAGTCAAAACATACTTGTTACGCTGTTTCTTACTAAGAATTTTTAATGCTGCTTTGACTTATACTATCTGTCCCGGTGAATGAACAGTCCAAGCTAACTGCATATTTGAAAATTTCTTGCTTCAGGCTTGCCCAAAAGTTCCGCAAACTGCCGCCGCACCACGCCGCGGCATCACCCTAAACGTTGCAATATATCAACTTCGTACATCCAACAAATTGAGCAGCTATTCATCCCAATCCAGCCAAGTAAAATATTTGTCTTTCGTTGTTTTCGGTCATTGTCGCTTTGCATGGCGGATTCTTGATGGGGCACGGTCCTATCCGGTGGGCGCGCTACACCGGCGACAAAAAAATATGAAAAAGTGACTCTTCATTGCCTCACTCATCCATCATTAACAAACCAACCCACAGAACCATGCCAGAATTTACGCCGTCATTAGAATCCTTCAAAGAATTTGTATCGACAGATGGTGAAACTCCATCCGGTCCAAATACATATCCGGTGTATAAGTTTATCCTTGCTGACGAATTGACGCCTCATGTTGCATACCTCAAACTCGCACGACCGAGCTCCAAAGACAACAAGTCCAAAGGGTCATTCTTACTAGAAAGTGCTATTGGTGGCGAACGGCTGGATCGATATTCGTTCATTGGGGTGAACCCTCGAAAGGTTATCAAAACTGGTAACGGTCATGGACCAGATGTTGACCCATTGGTGGCATTAGAAAAAGAACTGGCCCAATATCGACAATCGAAACGATCTCCAGTACCGGATCTAAGTGGTGGAGCAGTCGGGTACGTTTCATTTGACTGTATCAAGTACTTTGAACCAAAAACCGCTCGTGATTTGAAAGACACTCTAGGGTTGCCAGAATCAGCGTTGATGCTGTTTGATACTATTGTGGCATTTGACAATGTATACCAACGGATCCAGATCATCCACAACATTCATATCCCAGATTCTGTGGATCGTGCATCTGTTGACCTCGAAAAGGAATACAACAACGCTGCTCAAATTATTGATTCCATTATTGACACTTTGAAATCATCGGAATCATACATTGTCCCACAGGGACCGGTTACTGTAGGTGACGACTCGACATATGTCTCCAATATCGGACAAGAAGGATATGAAAATCACGTCAAAAAGCTCAAAGAGCACATTCTCAAGGGGGACATTTTCCAAGCGGTGCCATCTCAACGAGTGGCTCATCCAACAAAGGTTCACCCGTTCAACATTTACCGATATCTACGTACCGTTAACCCTTCGCCATACCTGTTTTATCTCGACTTTTTGGATTTTGAAATCGTTGGAGCGTCGCCTGAATTACTTGTAAAGAGTGAGCGAGGGAGAGTAATTACTCATCCAATCGCTGGTACTTTACCAAGAGGCAAGACTATTGAAGAAGACGATGCATTTGCGGCTCAACTATTGGCGTCTACAAAAGACCGAGCTGAGCATGTAATGCTTGTCGATCTCGCACGAAATGATATCAACCGAGTGTGTGAACCTACTTCTACAACAGTTGACCGGCTGCTTACTGTAGAACGGTTTTCCCATGTTATGCATCTTGTATCTCAAGTCTCTGGAGTTTTGCGACCAGACAAGACCCGATTCGATGCATTCCGGTCGGTTTTCCCAGCAGGTACTGTTTCTGGTGCACCAAAAGTAAGAGCAATGGAATTGATTTGTGAGTTGGAACAGGAACGTCGTGGGGTGTATGCTGGTGCTGTGGGCCATTGGGGGTATGATTCCAAGTCTATGAATACTTGTATCGCTCTGCGAACTTTGGTCACAAAAGACGGCGTGGCATATTTGCAAGCCGGTGGCGGAATTGTACATGATTCGGATCCTTATGATGAATATATCGAAACTGTCAACAAGATGAACGCGAATAAACGGACTTTGCAAGGTGCTGAGAAATTATGGGCTGAAAAGGGGCCAGTTGGTGACTACCAGTAGTAACTACCAGTAGTGATTATTAATACAAAAAAAAGAGGTTTTTTTAATATATACTTTTTTCTCACTATATATATGTATATACAACGAAAATCAAAGAAATAATAAATATCTTTCGCCTTTAATTTAATCTTTCTCAACTTCCACCAAGCTTGAACAATTCATTGACAAAGTTTTCACCCCAGAAAGCACTGGTATACTTGGAGACATACTTGAAAAGTTTTTGGTGGTTCACAGTTCGCTTTTCCAAAGGCAAAGTCAAGGAATCATGAATACAATTGGACAATTCTTCAGTATTCCATGGGTTGACAATCAAAGCCCCGTTCATCGATTGGGAAGCACCTGTAAACTCACTCAAGATTAAAGATCCATGCTTTTGCTGTTGACATGCAATGTATTCATAGCATACCAAGTTCATACCATCTCGAGTTGAACTTACTAAACAAACATCACTAGCCGCATACAATGCAACCAATTCTTGGAAATCAACACTCTTGTGCAAAAAATGGATTGGAGTGAACTCAATGGTACCAAATTTACCGTTAATTCTCCCCACCAATTCATTCACCATGGCCCGTAAATTCTGATACTCTTCAACATCTTGCCGTGAAGGCACAGCGACTTGAACTAAAACAACTTTACCAATCCATTCTGGATTTTCATCCAAAAACACTTCAAATGCATGTAACTTTTGTGGTACACCTTTGATATAATCCAATCGATCCACCCCGACAATAATCTTAGTGTCACTGAATCGTTTCTCAAGCTGACCAATTCTCTTCTGAACAGTATCAGTCTTGACTTCGTCAACAAATTTTTCAGTGTCAATACCAATAGGGAAAGCTCCCACAGTAACTGTTCTACCCTCAAATTCCACACCGTTCGGTGTGGTGTTGATTCGCAAGATTCGAGACACTGATGATAAAAAGTGACGTGCATAATCATATGTATGAAACCCGATCAAATCGCATCTCAGAAGTCCAAGCAATACTTCTCTTCTTACCGGCAATACTCGATATATTTCACTAGATGGGAAAGGAGTATGCAAGAAAAACCCTAGCTTGATTTGAGTACCAGGAATTTCTTCTCGGATCATTGCTGGCAAAAGCATCAAATGGTAGTCATGTACCCATACCAAATCACCTGGTTGAACCAATGGAGCAATTGCCTTTGCAAACAGTCGATTCGCTTCAGTATAAGCCATCCAAGCATCATCTTCAAAATTCATCTCACCTGGGTGATAGTGGAATAGTGGCCACAAGATCCTAGATGTAGTTAGCAATCTTGCTCTTGCAGAGTCGATAGTAGATCATACGAATTGCTAAATCCATTATAGTGCAAATCTGCCAATTCATCGTCCAAATAAACCGGAATGCAATTAAATTTTTCATCCAAGTCTTTTGATACTCTTTCCTTTTCATCATCTGGGATTTCCAATCCTATTGTTGTGTTAGTAAAAAAAAAAAAAATCAGCTGATTTGAGACAAGCAAACTTACCAGGCCAACCAAACCACTTGAAGTTGGTCGACTTTTTCAATCCGGATAACGCAGTAACCAAACCGCCTGACGACATGTTATAGGTATAACTGCCATCCTCACCACGTTTAATTGTTACTGGAAGTCGATTAGAAATCACTAATACGTTGCCGTGAACCATTGTCATTGATTAATTGTCGTTTGTCTTGTGCTAGTCAAGAAGAAAGAAGAGAAGAGAGAGAGAAGGCAAAAGTATCACAAGGGAGTCGAAGCACAACACCCAACTTTAATATGTGGGAGGCTTTGCAGCCCGCGCGCCACTCGTCTGGGTTTCTTTTTTGCTACCTTTGTCTGCAGACTAGTCTTAGGAAGCTTTTTGTTGTGGTATATCTTTGTTACGTTTCGATTGAACTCTAGAGGGGTAGCTTTTCCGTATTTGTAATGGTATTTTAGAGCTGTTGTATGTATGCTGCTAAGAGTATCGACTTGTAGCGTTGAATATTAATCTTCAGCCTTGTCCTGCGGCTGGCTATATTCGGTAATCATGACAATACCACTGGATCAAGTTTTTGGATATTTGCACTCTCACAAAGCACGTGGAAAATGAATATCGCACACATTCAACAACTGTTTTCTAAACTTTCAGATTTGAAATATCCACCTGCAATACACCAGTGCGGCTGAGGGTGTCACCTACGCGCTGCTAATATATTTTTTATTTTGTCCCAACCATGGCATCATCATCATCATCACCAAAATCCATCAGACAAGAATGAGTGAGAACCAAGCTAAGGTATACCATTTGGATGGGCTCCCTAGAAGTGTAGCGATTGAATTTCCTGCAAATGTTCAAAATTCTGATAAAGCCATCGATATGATTGGAGGGAACGACGCAATCCAGCGCGTATGTTAAAAATATCAACCACTCTTCCCGTACTAACCCTGCAAAAAAAGAGCGTCTCAGATCATAAAGAATTTCCATTAGAATTGCGGATGCGACCAGCGGATCCGTTTGAACATCCAATATCAGCTCGTCCTTCAAAGCATGAAAACATTCTGCTAAAAGTTACCGTGTCGAAAAAACACTTTGACGAAGCTAACGGGGATATCCACAAGGCGGTGAAACTTAGTCAAGGGAAGTTTAGAGTACGACCAACTCATGTTTTGAGCACGAATTTCAAGTTTCGAGAAATTACCGATTACCAGTACAACACGTCCAATTCGACGTTTGGAAATAAATTCCGCAACTCGGTCATGGCGATGGATTACGATGCGATCAAGAATTTGGATTTGGAAGGGCCGGTGTCGATAAACGGTAGCCAGATAGATGCAATGCCGCCACCACGATTATCCACTGCGCATTTCCCATTCATGTATCAATATCGACAAAACCCTGCGGTTGCAGTTATTGATGACGGGAAGGGCGGTACAAAACTGATCAATACATCTGCTGCAAAGAAGGTCAAGTCGATGAATATCAAATGGGAGGACCCAGTTCCTATGGAAACGGCAGAACCAACAGGTAATATGACAGAATTGGTCGAAAAGTCAGTTGCAGAGTTGAAAGTTTTGTTTGGCAAACGGCCCATTTGGACGCGGCGGGCTCTTGAAAATGAGTTGACGCTGAATTCGAAACGGTCGTTACGATTGGCCATGCCGCATGTGGCGTATAGTTACAAGTCTGGGCCGTTTAGAGGCAGTTATGTGAAGCTTGGAGTGGATCCAAAGTCGTCGAGCAAGTATGGGATTTATCAGATTGAACATTTCCGAGTGTTCACACGACAAGAGGAACGGTTGATGAAGCAAAAGAAGAAGACCACTAAGCAGTTGTATCATGCACCAATGAACGAAGAAAAGCCATTTGAATTTGATGGCGTACACGCACCAGATGCTCGAATGCTAATGTTCTGTGATATCACCGACCCGTCTCTTCATGATCGGATTTATAACGCTGATTTCCGTGAAACTGTGGACGATACCTATGGGTGGTACAAGACTGAAGAGATGGACATTTTGAAACGGCTGATTCGTGCAAAGCTGGTAGCGTTGAAGGATGGGACAAAGTTGACGGCTGCCAAGGTTCATGAGATTATTAATTATCATCAAGAACAGGCGAATGTAAAGGATGATAATGATAAACAGGATGATGAGGATGAAGAGATGGATGATGCACCGGCGGATAGTATGATGAAAGAGGACGAAGAATATGTCCCGAAAGATGGGGATGCTGAAGAAAATGATGATGGTAATAATGACGATGATGAAGATGACTTAGATGATTCCGAGGGTGAGATGGATAGAAATGCAGCGGACCGAGAACTTTTGGATCGGATTGGAAACGATCCGAATCTTGCAGGGCTGTTTGGGGTTGAACTACAACCTGATCAACGGGCATCTGATATTATGGAACAAGACTCGGGCTAAGAAATTCTCCACGCCGCATTACATGGGGCGATGGACTAACCGCAAAAACTTATATATATATTACTATTTAACCTAGAACTCAATTAATGTTTGAATGAGCGCCAGAATTTTGCTCGATTTGACCTGCGGTATTGTCTTGTACATGTTCGTTCTCACTCTTCTTGGTTAATTTAACCTTGAGCCATGCCATTCGTTTGTTGATAATATCTCTTGATTTCGACGTACGTTGTTCGACTTTCTGGGGGCTCGAAGTTGAACAACTTGCCAAGGACTTATTGCAAGCTTTTGAAATCGCTTTCAACGTTTGATATTCCGCCAATTCATACGGAGTGAGGTTTGACTGTCCTCCGTTTAACCTCCTTTTGGCCACTTCGAACTTATCCACCGCCACCACCAAATCGGTGAGCAGCCGGTCAGATTGCACAATAAACATGTAATTTTCCGGAGATACAGTAACCTCGTTGTCGACTTTCCATACCTTTGCCATAGCCCGTGCTCGCGATTTCAACTTGCTTGAATGGTTACAAGTTTTACGATCCACGTCCCAGTTCATATCCGGCACGATATATTTTCCTGATAGCCAGATATCGTACAACTCGCGCTGAATGAGGCTGAGTTGAGCGTAGGCGACTTTGCAGGGGTCAAGCACGGAGTTGGTGGATAGTTTAAAGTCCGAGGCTACTGCGACGGACTTGCCGACTGAGATGATCATTGCAGTGACATCAAGCAGGTCAAATCCTTGATCAGGTTCAAGGAAATTGGTGAATGGAATGTTGAAAATCTCCTTGTCAATGGGTGTCACGGGTGAGTCGAAGTCAATCACAGGCTCAGTCGTTTGTAACGGTACATGCTCTTGTTCTTGGCCTCCTGGTTTGACGTAGTCGGAAGTGGCGACCGGCAATTTACGATCTGAATTCATTGATATGATCAGTTAATATTCACCGTAGGACGACAAGATTTGCTGTTTGCTTGGTGAAAGCTGGGAAAGTTTAGAATAGAGTTTACTACAGACCTACCTTTCTGCCCTTCAAGTGCCTTAATAGGCATGGTTATTGCGCCCACAAATCTGAGCCGCATGCGACGCGCGCATCTGCAATTTTTTTTCCCAACTCGGGTGGTGATAGATATTAAAAACCACAAAAAAAAAAAAAAAAAAAAAAAAAAAAAAAAAAATTAAAACCCAAGGGCCACTATCGTCAAATTTCTTGTCGCTAACTTCTTCACTATAAATACCCAGCATGGCTCCACCTACGAATCGGCAACTGCTTACAGGCGGTGAGAAGATTTATGCCCATAAGAAGTCTAAGAAACAACAGCCAATTTCTGAAGTCACATTTGACAGAGAAGCGCGAAAGTATGTTCAAAAACTGAAGAAAAATTCCAAAAGACTAACAATGATGCCTATAGGGAGTTTCTCACGGGGTTCCATAAACGAAAAGTAGCTAGAAAGGAAAAAGCTATCGAAAATGCCAAGGAACAAGAAAGAGAGGACAAACGAGAGGAAAAAAAAAAAATGAGACAAGATCGATTGAAAACGGCAGAAAAGGATTTGGACCGTTATAATAAACAGATTGCGGAATTGGTTGCACTGGAGAATTCAGATATGGAAGAAAACGGAGCAGGAGAAGGCGGTGATGGTGAGGATGATTTTAGTGACTGGGAAGGGTTAGATGAAGATTCAAAGCCATCAAACGGGATCTTGAAACGACGAAATCAGTATGAAGAAGACGATGGTGAGACAACCACTGTGGTGATCGAAACTATGGATATGAACACATCAACATTTGAAGAAGACAACAACAACGACGACGAAGGAGGTATGGAAAAGATTCTCGAAGAGAATGCTGTAGACTTGAGTCTTTCTGATAAAGTTCTCAAATCGAGTCTTGAGAAGGCTGAACTTTCGGCGAAGCATTTGGCTCGAATCAATGCTAAACATAACCCACGAAAGCAGCAGTTCAAGTTCAAGAAACAAAAAGCAGCATCAAAGGGTAACGGAGGAAGTGTTTCAAAGAAATCTCGAAAGAGAAGATAAATTATTTATGATAATTAAAAAAAAAAAACAACAACCGGAAACAGAAAACTTTTTTCATCATCATTGATCAATTGAATCAAGTTCAGCAAGTGGTAGAGATTTCGGTTTTGTAACACCCCATTCCGCTTCCACTCTGAAAAACACCCACATCCATCGTCTTGCAATCTCCATAATCATTAGAAAATACACCCCAGATTCGTTATTCGTAATTGGCGCGTCGAATGCTTTTAGAATCCAGGCATATCGCAACGTCAAATCCACGACAATAGCCGCATAATACACCCACCGAGTTCCAAACAGTAGCACAGGTCTCAACCCTCCATGACCATAACGGCCCTTAAACAGTGACAGCCCCCAATCACATTGAATATCCCAGATGAAACTATATGTGGAGTTGATGAATGATGTGAAGCACCATAGCTTGAGTGCGGCGGAGGCGGTAAGTGTCGAGCTGCCATTTTTCACCAAAGATGCAGAAAGGATCATGGGGATGCTGGTGAAATATTTCAATAAATTGAGCAGGTGTATTTTATGACCAGTATTTTGATAATCGAAAAAGCATTGTCTTAGCCGGATCAGGAACGGAATCGCGGACACCAATGGTACTAACGCTGCACCTGATCTATCTGGTGGCTTGAACATATCCGCTCCTGGGTACACCGCTATCGCAAAATCCACTAATATTTTCGAATAAGAAGTTAGAGCGTCTGCAACAAGGATATCAGGTAATCTATTGTCTTTATCGATGGATCCCCTAGCTATACGCAACACGACGTCCAAGAATCTCCGTTTCCCATACGATCCACGTGGCACCAGCAAATCCGCAGACACAAGCGCTAGACATATCCAAGGAATCAGGTGTAAAATCACAGAGTTATCCGCCTGGAACCAGAAGATTGTCAAACATATGCATTGGATGGTGGTGAGTTCTGACGCGAGTTTGAAAATTCCATCGTGAAGTCGCGTATTTGTATTAGGCAAAGGAGATGACGACGACGACGACGACGACGACGTGGGTGAATATTGAAAAACAACCGACGGATCAACATGTGCTTGTCCAAGAACACGAGTATTCACTCCCCACCCCCATACACCAAGAATTAGTGCCGTCGATATGCGGAATGGAAGTGGAAATGACCGGTCAAACGATGGTGACCCTGGCATAGTGCTTCAGAGTGACGATATGTATAGAAATAGACAAGGTTGGGAATGAACAATAAGTTTACAAGAGAAAAGGATTTATCAAAAAGCTACACAAATTTCTTCCAAAGATCCCCAAAAAATCTATCGAAAAAGCTGAATCAGAATTTCATAAAAGAATACCGGTTTCTAATCAGCGACTTTTTAAAAAGCTCTCATGATTAGCATGGAAGTAATATTCATCATATCAGTCCTTCGACAAATTTTTGGGAAAAGGATAAATGTAAAAAGAATAAATAATATATTACGCTATATAAAGCGAATTGAAAAGGATCATCAAATATCTATATCAAGTTAGTATACCAGTTTTTTAAAGCGCCACTAAAAAGGTATCAAGAAAAAAACTTTGGATCAGACGGAGTTTGGCTGTATATTTAGTCAATCGTCATAAAATTGCAACAGAAATTTGCTTTACGTTTGGGGCGACACTTGTTTGTCATCACTTGACAAAGTTCATTTTCTTGATATCCAATTCTTTGAAAGGGGAACCACTTACAATTCATGATTGTTGAGAAGTGAAGAAGAAGAAGAGAAAGAAAAAGTGTGAAAAAATTTCCCTTTTATATGCACCGCACCGCGCTGGTCAGGGCTTGGGAAATAAAAAAGCCCGTCACAAATGTTTTGCCGCCGCCGCAGAGTATACTTCATTCATCGACTCTCAAGGATGTCGAAATTCAGAAAGTCACATCTGGATGCATTGAAAGAAAAGTCCACGTCATATAGTTCACCTTTAGGTGTGATCGCTCATATCGATCTTGACGCTTACTACGCGCAATGTGAGCAGGTTCGTCTTGGCCTTCCACCCGATGCTCCTGTGGTGTGTCGACAATGGAACATGCTAATCGCGGTGAACTATCCGGCTAGAAAATACGGTATTAAACGTGGCGATAGTGCGGAGGAAGCCAAACGGAAATGCCCTGGGGTTTACATGCCTCATGTAGCCACAATCAAAAAGGGTGAAATGCATTGGGGGTACCATGAGGCGCCGACAACCGCCGAATATAAAGCATCGTTAGATCCGTTTCGACAGAAATCAAGAGCCATCTTCAAAGTATTCAAAAAGTATTGCAATGTGGTTGAAAAGGCCGGGATTGACGAAGGTTTTGTGGATTTAGGCGGGTATTTGTACGACGTGTTGATGGAGAGATACCCAGAGCTGGAAAAGCTTGATAAAGATGATGAATTGTCAGTACCACCAACGCGAGAAACAGTAGGATTGGATTGGTCTGGTGTGTTAGTAGGCGAGGACAAAAACCCAGAGATCCAAGACTGGGATGATGTATGCGTTTTGTTAGCGTCTCACCGTGTGAAAGAAGTCCGGCAGGCGTTATTCGAAAGTGAAGGCATCACATGTTCAGCAGGCATTGCAAGGAACAAGATTCTAGCGAAACTGGGCAGTGGAAAAAACAAACCGAATAACCAGACTGTAGTGACAGCATTTACAGTATTGGAATTCCTTCAAGATTTCAATCTTACTGACATGTGGGGGATGGGCGGCAAGTATGGAGACAGGGTGATGGATACATTGGCAGTCCCAGAAGATGTAGAAAACAGCATGAAGTATCTCCAGGAATGTAGTCTAGAAGAGCTGAAACAGCGCATCGGCGCTGAAGGACAACAGATCTACAATCTGGTGCACGGTGAAAAGTCGTCGCAGCTGGTGACACGAACTGATGTGAAATCCATGCAGTCGATCAAACAGTTTGGAAGTTCCCCATTGAACACCGTCGACGACTGTCATAAATGGATCCAAGTGTTTGCTGCGGATTTGGCCAACCGAGTGCTTGAGCTCGACGATGAACTGCCCACACCCATCCGGCCGAAAACGGTGGTATTGGGCCATGGCAAGTACATCAAGGGCCATAACAAACAAACGTCTAAACAAGCGCCGTTCAAATCTGTGTTTGTCAAAGACGTCACGTTTGAAAAATACGCCAAGGTAGTGTTTGATGCTGGGTGTATCCTGTTGAAACAGATCCAGGCGGAGAATCCGAACCCAAACTCGATATTCCCCTGCACAATGTTGAGGCTGGCGGTTACAGGAATGGAGCGAATCGAGTCCGGGTCGCTGGTGGGGTTCTTTGGAACCTCGTTGTTTGCGAATAAACAAACGGATGAAAGTAAAGTGATCCAGAAGGGGATGGCACTGGAAACTGCCGCGCCACTGCCACCGCCGCATGATCCAGATCCGGATCTCAAACCAGAACAACCATCGTCACCAGGCCCACCTCCACCTCCGCCACCCACAAACGATAATGACGATAATGATGATGATCTCTTCGTGACGGATGAAACCCAAGTCGAATGTGAACGGTGTGGCGAAAAAGTTACGTGCCATTCACACGACGAGCATCGGGACTGGCATTTTGCCAAGGACTTACTAGACCGTGAGCGCCGTGCGGCGGCGTTTACACCCTCCAAACGCTCAACATCATCTACATTGAAAACTCAACCAAAACGGCCAAAAACAGCATCATCCACTTCAAAAGACCAACAATCAATTTTGAAATTCTTTGGCAAAAAATAATTAAAAAGAATAATAATTTAGAAACTACAAAAAAAAAAAAAAAAAACACTATGCATTCAGATGGTTTTCTTTCTTTCTGCCCCGAGCCTGCGAAGAAGAAGATTCATCAGCAGACGAAAACGGACTAAAACTTCGTCGTCTCCAGCTACTCAGTGGATCAAGAGATACAGACCTGGATTTTCTACTTGATACCGGAGGTACCCCCAACGACGTTGAACTATTATTCGCTGAGACCGTCGTCATATCGATTGGCGTAGTCAAATATGCCGGCAAATCTGGTTCTTTCAAATTTCCAACCGCTCCACGGTCATAAACTTTGATTACATCCACTCCGTCTGCTTCTGGCACATTAGGGTCATGATCATGCAACATTTGCTGGTATACTCTTCTCGTAGGGTCCGCTTCTCGTTTAGCTCGTCTTCTTTGCCGCTTCTGGCTGGGCCGAACCACAACCACTGGTATCGGTGAATGTTGTAAACAATATTTCGATACAGACCCTGGTAATAACCCTTTGAAGCCATCCATGGACTTGCCTCTGGTTCCTACCACCAAAATTGCTGGTTCATAAATCTGAATCATTCTTTGAATCATGCTCTCAACCTTACCCACTGAAAACTCCAATACAAGAGACACTTTACGATTATGAGTGTTCAACTCTTGAATCCGTTCTAAGAAAGCCTGAGCTTCATCTCTATATCGTTTTTCCTCTAGTTGTGAATCTGATGTTGATAATTTTGAACCTATAAATGTTTTTTTTTGCGGTCAGCCCTTTGTCCCCTCTCCCACACACTATAACATACTTGGATCAATCACTCGTAGACAGATAATCTCATCTCCATCTTCACCAATATCATCAAGCAGCCATTGAATGGCAGTTCTACTATATGGATTATCGTCAACCCCACATAAAAAAGTTCTACTCAACCTGGTATATTTGTACTCTGGATGTTTTGATCGCAGCGTCAGGCTGAAGTCCGTCGCATACTTGTTATCAAACGTATCAAACGCCACTCTAGATTGAAACTGTTCGTCCTTTTTGACTTCGGAATGCACATCTGGCATCTTTTCCCCCGTAACTGTTATAGCTGGTGGCGTACTAGCAACTAGCATTTCTTTACGTTAATAGCTATTTGACTGTGTGGAGAAGGGAAACGAGAACAAGAGAGGACCGGCCCAGCTTGTTTCCCATTAAATACGATTCATTACGAGCCGTTTGTTTGCGCAGGCACGGGAATTAACTGACTGATCTCCCAAACGGCGCGGCGTAAACATACAGTGCGGCGCGACAGGAACAAATCTCGCATTATTCTTTCAAATTAATTGAGCTAAATCTTTTTTTTTATTTTTATTTTTTTTTATTATATACTCTTCATCAAAACCAAAATAAAATAAGAATTGAAAAATATCTGCTTTTTTACTTCTTTCAAAAATAAATTAAAAATCATCACGTTTAAACCCACCTGCTGCCGCCTTACGAACAATGGATTCGGTAGCCAAAGTCTGAGCAATTCGTTCTCGTTGTTTCAATCGACGGCCCAAGTAATCCACTTCACCACGCAGTCGCAAGATTCTTAGAATAATGTCTTCAGTCTGGGGCGATTCTCGTTTAGCATTCCTGATCTGTTCAGCTTGTTTCTTCAATGCCTTTCGATTTCGATGCGCCATTACAGTATTCTTTCGCTTGATCATTTCAGGAATCACAAAATAAGTCCGTTCTTGTAAACTCTTGAAACTTAATGAAGACATTTTTTCCGATTCTTGTTTCAATTCTGTAGTACTCAAATCGTAATACACTGGGATCGTCATCAACTCTTGATACTTTTGACTTTGCAATACTTCCAACGGTGGCCCTGCCCCGTCATGATGGAAAAAGTCTCGCATTGCCGATAACCATGTGAATACAATATCTGCTTCTGCCGGTGATAATTGTTGTTGTGAAGTTCGCTTTGAGCTCAACGATGGTAACATTAAAGATTCAATTGCATGCAATACCACTTTCCAAGTTTGTGTCATTACTTTAATTCGCATTTCCTTGGTTAGACCTTGAGCCAAGGTGGAAAAATTCTCATTCAAATAGTCAAACAATGGATTCAACGAGTCTTCAATTTCAACCTGTGTTAGCCGCTGCAACGGAGGCTTGGCTTCACGGCCCGAGATCCTGGTACTACTCAACCAATTCGACACAGTATCCATATTAAACCGACCAATCCCTTGCAACGTCTTCAATGTGTGAATAGAAATGGAGTATCTCACAAATGCAGTGAACTTGTCGACAATCATTCGAATCATATCAGTTTCTGTTCTCATTAATGTTCTAAACGCTTTACCAAAATGGAACCGCACATCGTCTCGTTCACTTTCCATGCTAACATTCACCAGCACTCTTCCTTGAGAGTCCAAATCCAACCAATAATCCTAAAATTTTTGTTAGTTTACTTCCAAATAAAGTAATACACATACCTGCGATACAAAATCTTGAAACGCACTTGGATCCAATCGAATAAACGCCCTCCCACAAACATCATGGTTCACCAGGGCATTTTCATCCCATACTGTAGCAGTCAACCATTTTGGCCCAGTCGTAGCAATTTCAAACGTCTCATCCCAATAAGGGTTTAGTTCTTCATAAATAGTCCGTGTCTTGCCAATATGCTTCCTTGACTGCTGATCTACAATTGTAACATATGGGTCACTCAACCCATTCATATCACAAGCCTTCAATCCTTCTGCTTGAACAATCTTGACTGTGAACAAAAAGCTATTTGGTTTCTTCTTGTGGCTTCGTTCTTGCTTGGCAATGATGCCAGACAGCTTTTCAGAATCTTGTTCACCTTCAAGCTTGTCAAGCTCCGACTGGGAAAGTTCAATATTGTTCAGCTTGACACAAGTTTCCTTCATGAAATGATATGGAGGTGGAATCTTGGCAGCCTTCCCGTTAACTGCACTCTTGGCCATGGCAAGCCATTTATCCTGTCGAGATTTGTAATGTTCCTGATCCCGATCTTCATCTTCGTTAGACTTTAATTCGTTGAAAAATAATGTAAAAAGCCGTGATGAATACTGACAAGTTGCACCACTGATTCCTTTCATCAACAGAGTCACAATCTTGGCTTGATGCAGCTCATTTCGCCAATCCAAGTCAGATATCACCGACAATGCACTCTTGAATGACGCAAAGATATCAGTGACTGAAGAACTATACATTTGCCCGACTTCTTCATTCACCGGTAAAAAGTTGTCACTCTCAATAGCTGGATCAACCCATGATTGCGCCAATGAAGCTGATGATTCTGCCCATTTCACCACATACGGATAAAACGCCCCCTCAATATCAAACTCAAACGGTTCTTTAGAAACTTGAACATACAAATCCCTAATCTCAGCCAATTTCTTGTACAACACAATCATGTCCTCAAATGACGGCTCTTCATTACGCGCTTGCATGTGGGTCATTAAATGCTGAAACATGGACTGAGAATCCGCTGAGAATAATGTCAAATGTCGCTGAGCTGAAGTATGACCAATTGAAATCTGATCCAACAAGGCAAACTTGTATCGTTTTTGCAACCGTTTTGCAATACCAACAAGTTTATCCGCCAAGTCAATAATATGCAATGGATCCAGAGTATGATCTCGAGGAATATCATCAATCAATGCATCATATTTCAATTCCGCCGCTGCGATAATACTAGACTCCAACCTTTCCACTTGCTTCTTTACCGGTTCTATTGGCGCAAACCCTTGCATATGGGCATCAGCATAAACAAACTCATCCATAGTCTGCAAATATGGCCCCATTTTGGGCGGAGTATTATCATAAATATGCCCCAAGCACTCACACAACCTGTCAACAATTGTATCATGAATACCCTGAAGACTAGTCACAAAATGAACCTTGTCACAATTCGGCCATGAATTAGGGGCCCATTCACGTACATGCTTTTTATCTTCAGCAGTAACCAGATGCTTTGCCAGATTAAATGCATCATTCAAATTATCCAGACTAAACACTCCTTCTTTGAACATTTCCTGTGAAACGTCCAGCAACAATACCGCTCTGGTCACGGAAGGCACCCGCCACAAATGGGCTGCTTCGCTCAACAAGTCACTAGATGACTTGGTCATCAACACTGGAATACTCTCCGGATTAGACTCCATTTCCTGACCAGCAGTTTTAAAATCTCGTTCCAAACATCTCTTTAGCAAGTGCCGATAAAAAGATTTGACATCTGGAGGAATGAAGTACAAATCTTCACCCGTTGGACCTACCGAATTGGCCAATCCAGGACGAGTAGACGAGTACAAGCTAATTTGCTGTTCGATCTGTTCCAATTCACGGTCCTTCCATTCTTTCCAGTCAAACTCATTAGCAAAATCAATCCGTTGATAAACAAAATGTTGATTATAATCTCGTAAATCTTGATCCAAGCTTTTAAGTTCAGCAACTGCTCGCTTTTCCGTTGCAGTGTTTTTAGCGCTGGTGATATCACGTTGCATTTCAGAATTTGCCACAAGCAACAACGAACCAATATCCTTGGCTAGATACATATCTCCAACCTCAAACGTTGGAACATTCACTTTGCTCTCAGACTGTGATCGTCCATGGACACTGGCATTATTAGTATTACCTCGAGCACCTGGTACCAAAGCCAATTTACTACTCGTTTTTAGATTCGACTCATAACTTTCCAATTGTTTGATCAAACTTTGACAATTTGAAGCCAATCCCCCTTCGCGTATCGTGTCAAGTAGTAACCTTACAAACGAAGCGGCTTGCTTGTCTACCAGTATCTTGGCATCTTGCGGCGCAATCGCGCTTTTGTTCAACTCCTTGGCAACACAACTGAGGAACATCATGACCAAATCTTCTGCCCGACGGTTTTCTTTAATTTGCTTGACAAACTCTGGCGATAATAATAATGCGTAAAATGATAAATAACTTCGTCTCAATAAAGGATCTTCCGCCATTCGATTATCAGGCTTTAATAATGCAATCTTGTTGAATTTGTTTTGTAATAATTTTGGAACTTCTTTTGGTAACTTGACGTTGAACGATGGAGGAACTGCAGCTGGAGTGTTCCCGTTTGCATGCCCACCAGTAGCTGCTATAATACTTGAAGCTGCGCTTGAATTACTAGTTTGTGGACTCACCAACATGTCCTGTACCGATGCTTTTCTCGAATGTGCCTTTCTTGGAGTCTCCTCAGGAGATGTATCATTGCTGGACCCAGCAGACCGGAATCGAGGTTGACATCTATACGTCAATATTGATAGTCTTAGTAAATAAGGATATAAAGATCCATCGCCGATTTTCTTATTCAAATGTCGCCAAGATGGAAGAGTTACCGATGTATCATTGACAGTTGTTGTCGCACTTGCTGATGTACTGACACCACTAGCGGAACTTGTTCGATTCGACCCAGATACAGACCTGCGACTATGTTGTCCCACTGCTGAAGATCTAGTAATGGACATTATTCTCTGCCATGTCGTGGTTTATCCAGGAATAGTAATGAAGAAAAAAAAAAAAATTAAAAAGAACAAGAGAGGAGATTAGAACAAGAAGTAGAAAATAAAAAGCAGGGGCAGCAGAGAATGGGAAAAAAAAAAGCGTGTTTGTGTATGTTGTATCTGTGTTGGCGCTATTCTTAGAGTGAGCACGCGCCTCTTCTCACGTGACCCAGGTGCTCCACTGTGGAGGCGATTTGGGCGTTTCGAATTTAAAGTTCAAACCTCGGCCGAGCTCATTGTCACAATTCATTTATTCCTATTATTCTCAATATCATCATGCCAGAGGAAATGGAGCGGTTTCCTTTTGCGTTTGCTCCGGATATCATCCGGTCTCAGCAAAAGGATTTATATGTCGAAGGGGTGTTGAAAGAGAAATTGATTGGCATTATACAGAAAGTAAAAGGCTCTAGGTTTTTGCATAATCATTCGTTGGAAATCACCAGCAGTGCAAACTTGATCTATCTCGCATTAACCACGTTATTAGGGGCACGGACGTTAGGAGAAGAATATGTAGATATTTTTCATGTTTCTAGAGACGGAAGAAAATTACCAAGCTGGACAAGGCGCAGTGGTTATGTCCTGTCAACGTCTTTAGGGCCTCTTTTGGTATTGCGATTATTATCCAAGCTCAGATTCAGGTCTGGTCAAAGTGGTTACTTGCAGAATAGTACAAGTATTGTCGCTCAAGCCGTACGCAAGTTATCGGAAGCCAATTCTGTACAAGGTTTGTTGACTATCCACTTGGCACTGTTTTACTTTTTTGGATCATATTACCAGTTTGCAAAACGAGTGTGGGGTTTGAGGTATTCTTTTGGACACGAAATCAACCCTTTGGAGGCTCGAAGTGGGTATGAGTTTTTGGGGTTTTTGATTATCTTGCAATATGCAGTGAGAGGGATTAACAATTTGGTGAAGGAGAGTGGGGAATCTGAACAGTCAGAGAAGAATATAGAGTCGTCGTCATCGGCTTCATCTTCATCTTCATCTTCGCAAGAAGAAACTACGCTAGCTGATCCAGAGGTACTACCATACATCCCTGAGGTATCCCGTAAGTGTACCTTGTGTCTTGAATATATGAAAAACCCCGCAGTAACATTATGTGGGCATATTTTCTGTTGGACATGTGGCAGTGAATGGTGTCGAGAAAAGCCCGAGTGTCCACTATGCCGTCAAGCATGTTTGGAACAAAACTTACTTCCACTACGAGCTTAAATTATTGCATTATGTATCATTTATATTATGAACAAACTTTTATCTTTTTTTTATATATATAATTTTTTGGCAGACTGTTCCTTTGGTATTTGCTTTATAATCGATAAATGACTTTTTTCTTCCCCTTCTTATTACTCATCATACTGCTGCCCAACTCTGGATCGGGCGATTGATCTCGACTAGAACCACCACGAGCCCATGCCGTTGCAGAAGAATCAATTGGATTCAATGGAGCAATTGGCTTTTTCTTTGCTGGTAACGTCGGAAAATCAGATTTGTTGAGTGGTTTTTCAGGTCTTGATGGTGACGATGAGTATGACTGTGATGGGGATGAAGAAGCAGATTCGGTAGCTCTTGAAAGTGAAGCTGCTATACTGTTACTAGAGCTTGTGGCAGGTTTGTTGTTAGTTCGACCCCGTGTTGGAGGTAGAGATGGGAATGCATTCTTATCCTTGAGACTAGATCGCGAGTTTGGTGTTCGGTTTGCAACCCATGACGGTGCCGCGGAAGATGTGGCTCCTGTGGTAGCCACAGGCGCTGCTGACGATCCCAAACTTGGAAAAGTTTGACGTTCCATCCATTCCTTCAAGGCAGTTTTTAAGGCTTTGGCCTTTGGACTGTTTCGGAATGTTTGAACAGTTTCATGGATCAACAAGTCCATTTCATTTGGTCGGATATCCATCAAGCGATCATACTCTGTAATCAACTGCTTGGGTTCAATTTTGCCCCTGATGAACTGATCAGTGGATTCTTTGAACTTGTTGAACTTGAGCTGGTTGAAGTTAAGCCACATACGTACCCGCTCATCGATTCGTTTCTGTGCAGTTTGAATCGAAGTGTCAGCTGGTGGTGGGGTGTTATGGAATTGGTTGACGTTTGCAGGTTGAATTGGTTGAGAAACCCGGCTTGTTCCTAAGGCAGGAAAGCTATCTCCAGCAGGGGCGGCTGAATCTCCAGCGGCAGCTACAGATCCAGGAACTGGAGTCTCTCTAGCATCAACTGTGGACAAGTGCCCTTGGAAGCCTGATGCTCTCCCTCCTCGTGCCGAAGTAAACGTGGGCTCGATACGTCGGGCAGCTCGTGATTTCCCAAGAATCGCTGGATGCTTATTCAGCAAATGATCTTGTAATTCCACCTTGGTACCGAATACTACAAACTTTTCATCCAGGCACGACTGCACCAAACAAGCAAAATGCTTGTCTTTGAAATGTGTTTCCAAACCGTCATAGTTTTTGTAATATTGAGGCCGGCTCGAGTGCTCTCGTTCACAAATAAAGCACTTTTCATGCTTTTCTCGCATATGAGTAAACAGTTCATCCTCGGAGTAGAACCGAATTCGACAAAATTGACATTCGGGGTGCCCCGAGAACCCCCGTTTATCCCCATCCCGTTCATGCTTTACAAGTTGCTGTCTAGTGTATAATTCCAATTCCATCGTGAATACCTTTTTATTTCGGCAACATATCTCACATAGATTCCTTTCGTGTTCATTTCTTACATGATTTTTCAGATCTTTCCAGTTGATCATTACCGAATCGCAGTCACCTCGTGGGCAGTTGAATTTCAACAACTGCTGAACACTATCTCGAGATTCCTTATCGTCGTAATACACCCCCAGTTTATCATCCTTGTATTCCATTTTATTCAAATCAAAGTCGTCAAACCGTTTGCCATGTACTGGGGTAACGACAATATGAGGTTGTTCAGTTCGGCACAATGCACAATTGTTCTTTCTCATCAATGCTCGTAATCTCATGGCGCATTTGTGGCAGATGATATGATTACAAGGATAATGTGCTACATATTTGATATCATCAGCACAAACCAAACATGCTTCATTGGCGGGTGTTTCTTCTGCGGGTAAAGCGAGCGCCTTGTGATGGTCCGGCTCTTGATTGGCTAGTTTTACCCCAGCTGGTTTATTATTTTGTTTCTTCTGTTTTCCATTTTTCTTTCCCTTGTTATTGCTATTGTTGTCGCTGCTATTCGACTGGCTCTTGTCGGTATTGGGATCCATCGGTTCTAGTTGAGTAGTAATGCAGTGTTGTTAAAAAAGGGGAGGGAAAAAAAAAAGTTCAGACTAAGCGCTTTAAGCACGCTGAAAAAATACTGTGAAAGCAAAGGTACTCACAGTGACTCGGCTCCCAATTTTTCTTCCCACCGCGCCACAACGATGAATATTTCAGGGACGGTCAACGCACTAAGGCTGTTGTATAATCCCTCGGTATTCATACCTCAAGTGGTTGTTTCGAACTTTAGCCAGCTGCCGATTCCTATTCCGCCTCGGAGCGACCATCCCAACGAGGAGATCAAAGTGGTTGTACTAGACAAGGATAACTGCTTTGCCGAGCCGCATGCAAATCATGTATGGCATGAATATAAGGATACTTGGGCGAAGTTGAAACAGCATTATGGATCAAGGCGGTTGCTCATTGTGAGCAATACCGCAGGGTCGTTGGATGATTCGTCAAACACAGATGCAAGAATTGTTGAACGCAATACCGGCGTCAAAGTGTTCATGCACACTCAAAAGAAACCGGGATGTCATGATGAGATTACGGAGTATTTGAAATCACAGGGACTAATATCCCATCCAGCTCAAGTAGCTGTAGTAGGAGATCGATTAATGACGGATGTTGTGATGGCGAATCTTATGGGAGCCCAATCAGTATGGATCAAGAATGGAGTCATTCCAAACCAAGGTCTGTTTACCAAATTTGAGCATTCATTGTATAAATATTACGGAAAATAAAAAGAGAAACACGTTTTGAAATATTGCTAGCCTTCATAAAAATCGCGAGGAGGACCCTCCGCTGCTGGTGCAGGTGCAGGTGCTGGTGCTGTTGCCGGTGCTGTTGCAGTGTTCTCGTTATTGTTAGTGCTATTTTCCCTTGGTTCAACCAGTTCTCCAGGTTTTGCAAGATGATTCTTCAAAACCTTGTTAAGACCAAACGCGTCAGTTTTTGGTCCAAAGACTTGAGCCATTCGTTCATCACAAAAGATTTCTCTTTTGTTAGCCGGGTTTTGCAGGTCATTTGCCTTGATATATTCCCATAGCTTCTTGACCACTTGGGGCCTACTGAGTTCCGATGCATTAACCACATTCGATAATTGCGGACTTAGAATCAACGGTCGATTAAATGCATTGTTAGGATTAGGTTCTCGCTTTTTCTTCTGTACTCCTCCAGCAGCAGCAGCTGCCGCTTTCCGCTTGCTGGCTGCAGTGGTAAGTTTCCGTTTCGTACTAGCACTCGTACTACCTTTTGCTTTCTCTTGCCGTAAGTTCCGTTTCGTATTCCAGGATGATTGTAATTGAGCAGCTAATAACGCATCAGCTTCTTCTTGTTTAATTGGATCTTGATCCTCATCTTCTTGGTCAGTATTCTCATTCTCGCTGCCTCCATCCCGGATTTGGACATATCGGTCCATAATAACATCATCTATCGCTCTCTATATCTCTTTGTTAATATATGTTTCTTTCGCAAGTTCATTCTGTTACCTTGTGCTGTGACAAATCAATACCAAAGATGCCTTCAAGGCCCTTTCGCAACCGCTTTGCTGTGATCTGATCCAAGTTTACAGTATGCAGTATAGCCTAGAAACAGTTTTGTTAGCTCTTCTCACGCGAACTCGAATCCCATACATCAATTGTAGGCTCATATTGTTTAGCATTAAAATTATCCGTCATTATTTCTGAAATAGCATTTGTCTTGTTCTGTAAAACAGAAGCGTGGAGTTTCTTGGGACTTTAGTGCGCCGCCGCCGCGCATGATATCGCTTCAACTAAATAATAATAATAATAATAAAAATCCATTTATCTTTTCTTCTAAATCAAATTATAACAACTTCGTTTATCTTTTTTTTCCAATTCTTTTTTTAATAAATAAAATCACCTCTCTCTTTTTTTTTTGTTTTACAAATATGGCATCCATAACGCATCTGTCAAGGCCATATTTCGTGGATTCACCGCCTGGGAAATCAAATCAATCACTGTTTGATTACTTGGAATATTCCCGTTACCATGTTGACTCAAACTTGAAGCTCGTTTAACAATCGCTTCAACATTAACTCGAACAATTTCTCTCATTTGCTGATCTTGTGCACTTGGCCGATGTTGTTGAGTATACCATGAAATCAACTCATCACGAACGAAAATACACAAATACTGGTCAAGATCAAACTCTGGTTCAGTCAACCCT
The DNA here is from genome assembly GCA_030557665.1 of Blastobotrys apis. NCBI lineage: Eukaryota > Fungi > Ascomycota > Dipodascomycetes > Dipodascales > Trichomonascaceae > Blastobotrys > Blastobotrys apis. The sequence continues at coordinate 64,385 of JAKTPN010000289.1, forward strand.
CGGGCAATGATCATAATTGCCATTGAATATAACCCTTCCAAAGCAGTTGGACCCATCAACGCTTGAATATTCGGCGTCAATCGGAATGGAACTGGTTCTCCATTATGGAACGTTGGTGCGCTCTTTGATGGTGGTAAAACTATATTTTTGTTAGCATATGCTTCTTGTAAAATCTCAAACATACCCGGTAGCATTTCTGTAGCCCAGACATTACCCGATCCTTGATTAATCAAAAACTTGTGAGGATATCGGTTATTAATACACATGAGGAACGTCATAAATGTAACACCTGCATATTGATATGCAAATTGCTTCCGGAACAACCAGAAATCATCAAACGATTTATAAGATCGCGTAAAGTACTAGAAAATATTGTTAGTAAAAAGGACATCTTCACCATGAAAGTAAAACATACATCTCGGAAAACAGTATTTGGAACCAATGAACTTTGAATAGCATTGAGAATCTCCATCTTAGTTGCTGGAACGTCTGGTTTTGGCAGTTTTGGATCAAATGCAGCTCGCAACTTTTGAGACGAAAAGTCCAACGGAGCATCTCTTGATTGATTATTCCGTCGACAATAATCTTCATAAATTGCTTGCATCGACACATATCGAGAATCATCTTGAACAATTCGAATATGTGGGGACAATGGCACTGCAACTGGCAAAGTGAACTGCAAATTCCTTGATCGACTTTCCTTTCGTCGCGAAATAACCCCATTAAGAATCTTGAACAATTGAGCCACCCGTTCTTCTCTTCGACAATGTCTTGCAGCAGGATATTGGATCGCAAATGGATGCAAAGACCCATCATGACCCAACAATGTGATTCGTCGATTACAAACCCCAAACCCACGAACAACATCAACAGTAGACAAAAACCGGTCAATCTTGACAAAATGAAGGTTATTATCCTTTTGCTCAAAGTATTGACCAGGAATTTCGATATCTTCAAACTTTTGATAATGGAATTCGCTCAAATGTGGACTCAAAGATTCCAAATTCAACTTGGCAGGACGAGCATCCAATTTTTCTTCAAACCGATCTCGCCATTTTCTCAATTTTAAGATATAACTTTCAAGATTTGGCTTTTCAGAGACAAAATCAGCTTCAAATGCAGTCTTTATATGCTTTGGTAATACCGATTCGGCAAACCGAGTGATATTATTCTCAGTAGCCGGTGGTAATTTGGCATCTTCTTTTGGATATGGCAATCGCCCCATGTACTGCAATCCATCATTCAGCAAGGCAACAATCAACCGATAAGCATCTTCATCCACTGGACACTTGAATCGTTGATAAATCTGATCAACAAACGTTTCAAGAGACAATGCCAACAAAGGATAGGCAGTCTTTAGAATACCCATAATCTCATCAACATATTCCCATGGTTGCCGGTTGACATTTCCACCACCAGCACCTGGAGTACCAGGGTTTGGTGTACCTTGGTTAGGCGTACCTTGATTCACTGGTTTTGGTGTACCAGCTGCACCCATCACAGGAGTACCTTGATTTACTGCAGTTGGAGTACCAGCATGGTTCATTGTTGGAGTACCAGCCGCACCACCACCACCACCACCACCAGAACCACCAGTATTAACCGCACTACCCGACCTTGCAGCAACTTGTTGAGCTTGCCGTTGCAACACGGAATAATCTTCCTTGGTAGTTCGCAAATGGAAATGCAAAGCTTGTGGATAACTCTTGGCGATCTTGATCAAAATCAATCGCGCGATTCGAGCTTCCTTGTGAGACAATCCGGTCAACAATTGAGGAATAAACGTGATCCAATACCAAACTGGTGTATCGCCGCGGAAATTGTCAAACGCTTCACCAACCGAACCAGTTGGATCGTCGATACTAACAAGCCACAAAATGCGACCCAAAAGCTTTCTTGTTTTACCATTCTTGTACAATCCAGCTGCTTGCAAATAACAACTGATTGCGTTAGATGCATACAACAATTCCTCTGGATGTTCCTTGAACCGTCGGTCATTGAAATACCCCCATTCAGCCCATGCCTTTGGCAAATACAAGTCGATTTGTACAGCAGTTGAAAACGCATTGTTTGCATCATCTTGTACACCCAACTTCGCCAAGAACATACCCTTGAGAGTGAAAAACTCTGCCTTTTGCTGAGCTGCAAAGTATACCAAATTGGTATTACTAATAACATCCAACCCAGTGTTCATTTCATTTGGATTTTGATAATGACATTTGGCTTGTTCTCGCAGCTTCAAAAACGCTTCTTGAATCTCGATATTCGGTAGTGTATAAATCTTGGTCAATTGTGCAATACAAACATCTGGCATGTTATGCTTTCGAGCCACATGAGCAAACCGGTTGATAATCCAAGCAATTTCATGATACCCTCGATAAGCATAAGAATTGGAGTTGTTATTACCATTCGTCTGCAATTGCGGAATCAATGGCAAGTACACCTTGTTGATGACAGTAAACGCATGTTGTCTCCAAGTGACCAGATCACCCCATAGATTAATATCATCCCAAATATTTGGTAGCCGCTCTCGCCATGCCTGCAAAACGCCCTTCAATTCCTGCGACTTTTGGTCCAAATTCTGAGCACTGGTTGACTGCAAAGATGTATAAACTTGACTAGCCTCCATAAACTCAACATATTGCTGGAATGTGTGCAGCAATGGAATATGAGCACCAGTGATATTATTTGAAGGCAATCCAAACCATTTTCGCAACGCTAGTTGAATCCCTTCGTCACAATATCTCGACAAGTCCTGAATCGATTCAACCTTTTGCGCATATCCTTGTAAACACAAAAAGGTTTCAAACACTTGACGTCTTGGAGTTGGAACGTCCATGACAGTTTTAATTGATTGTTCCAATGGCTCCTTATCAGCCGTCCAATCAGCGACTCTCCAGCCGCATTCCAATAACAAGTCTGTAAACCCTTCATGTTTGGCCAATTCTGTCAAAATGTCCCATTGCTGCAACTTTTGAGCGCACAAAATCCAATGATCTTCCCACAAACAATATTCTGATTCCGAATAAGGCAAAGCACCGGACCGTGCCTTGATTTGTGCACTTTCATACATTTGCATTGCCCGGGTCCACATGCCACACTGTTCGTAACTCAACCCAGAATTTGTTTCCGAATACTTGGCTCGTCGACGCCAGCACCCATAAAACATGTCATTCTCTTGCAACGATGAATACATTTCAACCAATGCATCCAAATTGCTCTCGCCAACCTTGACGGAATCAGTCAATGGGTTATCTTCAATGTTTTCAAGTACATTGATTGCAGAATACCAAGAATTGAACTGTTTACCACAATATTTGATCAAATGCGGCGGCAAATGTTCCCCGCTGACCCCGACAGCATCAACCAAAGACTGAATCACATTTGGACGCATGTCAATCTGTCGTTGGTGATAGTCTCTTGTCAGCAGCCCAATCATAGCACGAGCCAATTCATTACGGTCTCGAGTTGGCACGGCAGCTCTTGCAGTTGGGTACAACTCTACCCACATTGCATGGACCAATTCTGGCGATTGATATTGCAACTCAACCATTGGACCCAAGATATCATTAGTCTTGATAGCTCGGACATTTTCCATAAACTTGGTTTGTCTGTCAACAAATCCAGTCAACGCATCACCAATTTCGACATCAACATCCATTTCTTCATTAGTAGAGTTCAATGGCATACTAATATCACCGATTGGCAAGAAATGATAATCCGTTTTTCTAAGCCGCGCCGGTTCTTCATGGTTGATGGCACCATACAGCAATTGTAAGCCTTGGTTCAACCATTGGTAATCACCGAGGAATTCCCAGTTTTGTTCGCCAATGACATATGTCAAACGCTTGACAATATTCCTCTCAATAGAATTACTCAAAATGCTCATCAACTTTTGTCGAGTCTCAACTTCTTCGACCCTAGTACCAACCAAAAATGGATGTTCCATTCTTACTGACAAGTCCGATCGAGCCAAATCCGCATCTGCATAAATATCCACCACAACTTGGTAATACTTTTTCAACAAGTCGTTACCCAAGATATCAACCCGTTGTTCAAACGCCAACATTTTGACCAAAATTGCTGCCTTTTCTTTCATTGTAGGGAACAATTCAGCCTTGGAAAATACCCATTCGCGGCACATGTCCACAATTCGATGGCACAACGTCTCATCCTTTGACCGGTCAATCAATTGCGCCACCAAAGTCAAAAACACTCGTCGTTGGTCACCCAAGTGAGAGATTCGGAATGATGAAAAGTCAAGAACCTTGAGCAGCAATTGAACTGTACGCTTCGAGGCTGCTTCAGTTTCTGGAGTCGTTGCATGCTCTTCACTAATATGATCCTTGGACAATTTCGCAAGTGCCTTCATAATTGACGGGAATAACGGATCCAAACAACTATCTTTATACTTCAACAATGCACCTGCCAATGTGATTCCAGAAAACACTTGGTTATTATTTGCAGCCAAATGCTCTGTAATTGCATCATTGATCATCTTCAAGAACGCCTGAATTTCGTCTGCAATCTCTTCATCATTATCAGTTTCTTCCTTGATCGCCTTCATGGCAATATCCAAAACTTTTTCAGTCCCTGTTTGGATTTCTAGATATTTAGTTAGTTTCTTGTTTCCTCTCTTTTTCAAATTGTTTTCACATACCAACATTATCCGACTTGACACACTTCTCCAATAACCTCTCCAAGTGGCTCAAATTAGAGATGACCCACTCGGTAGGCTTTTTATCCATTGTAATGGCAATAACTTCCAACGCATTCAATGCAACAGATTGCATTGCCGGGTTGGTCAAATCACTTTGAACCAATGCCCGTTCAAAAAACGTCAACTTGATCGCAACATCTGACCAATAACCGGTACTCAACAACTCACTCAGCACCGCAATAATACGCTTACTGAACGGATGGTCCACCGCCTTTTGCTGTGTGATACAAACAAACCGAATCAAATAAGTAACACATGCTTCTCGTTGATTAAACGGAATGGAATAACTTTGTGCAATCGATTCCATTTGCATATTGCTACTAGTATCTTCACTCTTTTCCGGTTTCTCTTCAATCTTCTTATCACCACCAGCAGTATTCTTTGCCATCTTTTCCCATTTCAAAATCAAACCAGCAAGATCCACCGCCAACGACTGGTACTCGGTTGGTGCACTATGAGCCGCCAACTTGGGCAATGCCGCGATAATTGTAGGAATGAAATGGTCTCGATATTCAAAGAACATTTCCGCTTGCCGTACAATGTATTGGTAAATATGCACCACCTGTGTAATATTGTGGCCATCTTCACTCAATACCCGCCGTGGCCACTTGGCCCATAATGGAGATGCCAATCTCTTTGGTAGTACCGGTGCAATCAAGTCAAGTGCCTGTTTAACCAAGCTCTTGGCTTCATTCTGATAAGTTTTCAACAAAGCAATGTAAATTTGAACCACAATCTTCGGCAGTGTCTCATATGTCTTGATAAAGTATGAAATCAAAACATAAGCGGCTTGCTTTGAAACAATATCTTCAAGCTTGATAAAATTCCAACCAAATTTGATAATATCTTTTCGAGCATCAGCAACAACCGTAGGACCCAACTTGATCAACAATGCCGACATTTGAAGCAATTCAAACCGATAATGATCAATAGTGCCTACACCATCTTCCAAGATATCACCACTAGCATTACGCCAAATTTTTGCATGAACCAAATCCAACCAGTTATTACTCTTTGCAGTGCCAGTGGCCTTTTCAAGTAGCTTGGATAAATCACCATTTCGGTGCCCTTCAACCATCAAAATTGGGTTAATGATATACTTGAACATGAACGTTCGAGAATGGATGCTCAAACTCTTGGCATTGAGTTCAATACTCTTCATCAAGAATTGCTTTCGAATCGCAACATCATGAGAAGATACAATATCTCGGAACAAATAATCGTGCAAATTAGCACTAACTTTGATATTATTGCTGCACAAGACATTAATCACAGAAAATACCATGTCAACTTCATGCGGTTGAGCTCGGAAAAACGAAACATACAACCGTTGCAATTCATCAAGCGATTGTTCAACCTGCAAATACAATGGTGAAGTTGGTTGGCAGGTAGTAGAAGTTTGCACCATATCAGCAGAACTCAAATTCAAGTCATCCAAAAACTGCTTTTGACTAACAATCCACTTTTCATCATCCATATTCAACGCACGCACAACATAAATCAAGTTGCAAATATAAACGCATTTATCCTGTGGTTCACCTTGAATGTTATCCTTGAGCTCTTGGATATTTTCTCGAGTGTATTTCCGCAATCTACCACACAGATCCGAAGTCAAAATAGATGCAAAGAACCGCCCATACGTTCGATCAGACATTTTCGGCAAAAAGTACTTGAATGTTTCTTGTGGATACCGGTCCAAAAACTTGGCAATTGGCACTCGGAATGGAGAGTCTTGAGTTCGCCGAAGATGTGTCTCCAATCTAAACAACGAAGTGATCAAGTCATTCATAAACATGTGAGCAGTGGCAGGCAAAAGATGGAAAACGTTTAAAATAGCCACAATAATTTTGACACTTGGTTGGCTTTCCAAATTCTTGCTAGAAATTTGATGTAAATGAGACTCTTCTGCCCAAGCTTTCAAATGGTCCAACAACTTGTTACCAATCTCCACCTTGAAATACGACGTCAATAATTCCAGCAATCTCGCCAAACCTTCCAACCCTGGGACAGTCAACCGTTTGTGTTCTGACAGTTTGATCAATATAGGACGCAACCCATTCTGCAATAAATCTTTTGGTAATTTGACATTTTGAGACAAGACAGTGCCTAATCCAATATGAGCCGCATCGACCACCTTTTCAGACCGTGAATACAGAGTCTTGAAGAACACTGCAATAATCTTTGGCCGAGTCTGTTGGTTGTAGTTACTATCAATAGTCAACGATAGAGACAACAACTGGATACAGACAATTCGCAGTTGCACCAACTGTTCAGCAGTTCGATGTTCATACGCTCGGTGAGCCGCAGTCAACGATTCATCCTCAGCATCCACCAATGCCAGGGCTTCAGTCAACAACCTGTTAAACTCGTCATTATACTCAATAAACGTCCCCTTCAATCCCAAACAATAAGTAATCGCATCAATATGTCCAATTTGCATTGGGAATGGTAAAGCTCGCAAAGGCTTGCCAAAAATTGGTTGCAACAACACTTGCTTCACTGGACGCATCAAATCTGCCACGGTTTGGTTATTTCTCTCAGCAACAGCAGCAAGACTCTTCTTGACAGTGTCTCGTACCGATAGGTTGGAATTTCCAAGCTCATACGTCAACAACCCGAGCAAATTCTTAGTCTTGTCGTCAGACAACGGATACTCGTTGAGAACGTACAACAACAAATCGCTAGCACGATTCTTAACTTCACTTGGTACATCATTTGGAACGTCCTTGATCACAAACAGCATGGTTCGAACAAATTCAGATTGACGAGACCCCAATACAGACAAGGGCAGCCCCAGTTTGTGAATAATGGTTTCCATACCCGCACAAGCGCCGGCTTTTCTATAGTATTCTTGTTCAAAGCAACAATGCGACAGCCGACCATACAATCCACGGAACATTGGCAATTTATGAGCTTCAGTTTCCGAACCAAACATTGCTACACCAGCTTCATAAATAAATTTGATTGCATCATGACCAGCTTGTTTGACTTGTTCATCATAGTGACAGCATGCATAAACCACAGAATCCAGCAAAACTTTGGGATCACAATGCATGGGACCTTCATGGTCATCGATTTCAAACTGTCTCATACTTCGCCGCTTTTCCATAACATAATCACCAAGATCCAACACGGTGAAATGCTCGCACAAGTTCTTCACCAGCTCCATTGCCTGATCATGAACCTCTGGTACAGAAACACAAACAAACATACTTTGCAACAGCTTTTCCACCAACTCATTCAACAATCGGGCTTTTGTTGGATTGTTTTTCGATTCTGGAAGTTGATCCACGTCAGACCAGTCTTCCTTTCCCAAAGCTTCAGTACATTGTCTGATTCGTTTATTCAAATCCGGCACTTCATCAGACACAATAAACATTTTCAAGATACCAGACAAGTATTCAAATGCCTTGACCTTGTAATGGGCTGCCAATCGAGGATCCTCCAAGACTTGCAACGCGCTGTTGATACCAGGAGTAATGTTTATTGGTTTTTCTTCCGGGATACCATAAAACTGCATCATCATGCTCACGTCCTGGTTTAACGTTGATACACACTTGAGATTATCAGGAGCAGTCAAAAATCGTCGATTACGTCCACCGAGTTTCCCTAGTACTCGCAAGGTAGTGTGCGAATGTTGATGCGGGTATGGCAATGGTCGCAAATGTTTCCACAATGCAGCCATCACTTCACCAATAACCGGTTCAATAATTGGATCAAAATACTCCGCCGTCAAATTATCAACACACAATTCCAAAGTTCTCAACCCTTGAGACACCAATTCTTGAGTCCCATTCAACGCCAATACCAATGGCCGCATCAAATAACTCAAGTGTGGTACCAACACATTAAGCCGCACTGGAACTGTCAAGCATAATTCGACATAGATATTTCGTTCTTGCGGCCGCCGAGCAGTGGATAACAACTTGTTCAGAGATTCCAGCAACACTTGCAATAATGGAAGAACTTCATTGTACAACAACTCAAACCTACCGCCACCAATACTGCGGAATAGAGTTCTCAACAAGTTGAAGTACACCAACGGCTCCTTGGCAGTAGTGGTCAATTCCATGCAGCCAATAATCAAATCTCGCAAGTGAGGCAAAATCACTGCTTCATTTGGAGCTGGGAATAACGTGACAGCCATAAAGCACAATTTGAACAATCGGATCAAAATATTAGACTTGACATGATCGCCATCACCCAATTCCGGTAGCTTCTTTTTCAAAAACGAGATTAAAATACCAGAGAAATTGGCAGATGTAGCTTCGCTAGCCAAGAAAAACTGTGGAATATGCAACAATGCATTGTTCTTGAACATGGCCTCGTACAAAAACACCATTTCAGCACTGACCAGTTCATTAAACGAAGCTGGATCAATGTGAATAAACACTGTAGCAAAAGCTTCCATCAGCTCCTTTTCATCTTTGGAGCTTGGAATCATCAAACTTGGTCCACTAACATCAAATTGTTTCGAAGAATCGTCATTCATAGCTTCCCGTTCATTACCAAAGAATAAATGACCCAGAATCCCTTCTCTGAACAACTGTCTAAAGATGGTGATTTGTTCATAATTGAACATCCGAGCAGATTCCTGCCATTGAGCTTGTTGGAAATCGTTACTTGGTGGTGGTGGATTACAAGACTTGAGCCCAAACATTACCGTTTTCAAAAATGTCATCAAATTCTTGAAAATATATCGAGCATCCGTTAACTCGTTGTTCGAGTGTGGTGCATGTACTTGGATCAGTCCATTGTTCAATACATCGTCGAAGTCCAGATCCTGTCTTTCTTCGTCCTCACCGTCTGTTTCTTTCATCTCTTCATCTCCGTCAATGTCGCCACCAGCAACCTTTTCTTCCCTTTCCTTTTCCTTATCCTTCTGTTCACCCTTTCTCACGATATGATCATAGCTCTTATTCAAAGACGAGAATCGTTCCATAAACGCGTTCAAAATCAATACCATTATCTGTCGACCTTCATTCTTATCCGGTAGTTTCATGATCCGTTCCACCAAATTCAACAACAGCTTGGCGCTCATAATCTGAAAGCTAGTTGCCAGGGTATTATCTTGCATATTCTTACAATAGACCTTAACTGTCCGCCAAACCTGTTCAGAAGTCAATTCAGTTCGAACATGGTGTACCAAATCGGCCATGGTACTATATGCCAACGGACGCAACGTTTCATAAACAGTCAATCCTTCCCCGATCAACACCTTTTCGTTCAATAAAATATCAACCTTTGGGATAAAAATGTTTCGAAAATCTGTTGACAAGATATGCCGGGTGGCTACTAGTAATTCTTTCCTCGCAGCTGATTGTTCACATGGACAATCCTGCAACAGCCGTACCACAAAGTCTGGAATCTTTGAATGATGTTGCTTCAATGCCCCGGCAAACCCTCTCAATGCATAAGCCAAAAAGGACATTGTCTTCACCTGAGCTACAATAAACTCACCATACGCTGCACGGTTCTTGATTTGTGGGGAAATAGAGGTATAAATCTCGCCTCGAGCAGCCGCAGCATCATGAGCCTTGGCTTGAGGAGCTGCTTGGAGAGACAACATTTCGATAATATGAGGAATAAATACCGGCAGTGATTGCGGTACGATTTCCTTATGAGCAGAGTACAACAGTACAATGATCACGGGACACTCTGTCAACACTTTAAAGCTATGCATGGATTTTTGTAAAGGTTTGGCAGTGGCCGAATCACCAAAATCGGATCCAGTGTTTGGAGATAATGGTTTTGGAGATTGAAATGCTAATGGAGGAGTACCAGCATTCCCAGCAGCTGGTGTATCGAACAAGTCTTTGACGACTTTTGGAATGTTCTTGTAAATTTCAATCACCAGGTCCAAGAATGACTGAACTTGGCCAGCCAAATGTTCCTTGTAATTTCTGTGCAACAGTGTTAACACTTTCATACACAATACCCCATTGTCTTCATTTTCGGTTCGAATTAGCTTCATTAATAAGTGTAGTATTGTTTCTGAGTGTGGCTTGAGTGTTTCGGAATACTGCAGTCGTAGTAGCACGTCTAATAAACAGCTCCGTAATCGCTGAAGGTTTGTTAGTTTGTGTTTGTGTGTACCCCACGGATAATATTCATACCTGCTCTGGAGAGTTGCTCGTGAAACTAATCGGTATATTTTCCAGCAGTTTGAGAATTTCCGGTAAAATCTTTGTTAGGAATTGTTCGTAGTCATTAGAAGTCATAAAACTGTCGATTCCATCTCGGATATCCGTTGCAATCGCCAACTTCGACTTGTAGTCTGTGAAAAAATTTGGTTAGTAAACATGCGCGATAGATCGTATAAACATACCAGCATTGTCGTCTGCAAGACGCTGCACTAGCACGTCAATGTTATTTGACACCATGGTTTCACGTGTTCAAATCTGCTGAAAATGTTAGCTTAACTCGGGGACCAATTTTTTTTTTTCCTTTCATACCGAGAGACGCAGTTATATATAAAATAAAAAAACAATAAAAACGCGTAAACCGAAGTTTAATCGCAGATCAAGATGGAACAATTATCGAATGGTTGATCGTATATAATAAAGTCTGTCGAGAAAAATGTTCCTGAGTCCGAAACGGTTCTACCGTTTATTGTTAATTGTTGATCGTTGTGATCGGGAGTGTGATGTATAGATGGTTGTTAATGGGGGAGTGTTGGAGAAAAAGAAGTTTGAGGGTTCGAGAGCGAAGGCGGAAAAAAAAAAAAGTGATGTTGAAAAAAGTGGGAGGTCGATTTGACCCCGACTCCAAAAATTCACGTGACTTCGCTTAGTTATCTGAGTCGTTCTCGAGCCGCATGGAACTAATAGAACTGCCCCCACGATTGCTACAAATGATTATGATACTATGATTATATAGCAAAGGCAACCATATTAACAATAACGAGCTGTATAAAACTGCATGAAGATTTACCATTACATATAATGAATCAGACGGCGCTCCCCATAATCTGGGAAGTTAAAACCAACATCCGCCTGGTGGAAATCAAATACTTTGGCCACTCCATCACGAAGCACAAAGTTTTGAGCTCTCAAGTCATTATGCGACACCCCATGACTGCTCATTATCTCGATCAATTTATCAACCAATTCCCATTCTTCCTCAGTTTCCGGTGGGCTTCCATCTAAATACTTCATCAGCATAAACAACCGTTTCCCACCCTTAGCATATGTACACACTCCAATCTCAACAATTTTAGCAGTTACAGATTCCGAGTTGTGCTCGACGTGATCCAGAACAAAATGAGCTTTAATCTCGTTGAAAAATGATTCTATTCCTTCATCCGTCAGAGGAATCAATTTGAGAATAAATGCATCATTATCCTCCAGTTTTTGGACTTTGAACACATTCGAGTGGTACTCTTGCCCGTTCTGAATAACTTTATCAATATAAAAATCCTGCTGTAGATCTCTATTGTCAAACCTCCAGCCATACTCGGCTACTTGGTTTTTTATGCCTTCAGTGCGTTTGTCTATAACATAAGTCAAATCTTCCGTGAGCTTTTCGCACAGGTCTTTCAACCGTGCTTCAGGCCCATCACTATCATTCCTTCTTTCTTCCATACTTTTGTCAAGCGTCTCCATATCAGTATCATATGTTTCCTTTCGCATCTCAGCCGTCATTTTTATTCGCCGTTTCCACATTTCCATCGTGCCCGGAGTAACGTTTTCTATCAAGTTCAGAAGAACGGCAATGATTTGTTGCACAAGGTCGGAATTATATTCATTCGGTCGTGCCCATGCTGCATCACGCACTGTTTGTGGGAATTTATCATAATCTTTGACGTTTGTAAAAGAAGTCGAACAGCAACTCGCTGTCTCTTTTTTGGCCGCAGCCTTTGATTAGTGAGAGCGATTCTCAAGTTTATTCCACGATCCATTAGACTGATCTTTAGCAATGCGGGACATAATATGCCCAGAAGGATCGAATACCAGTGAATTGGGACAGCCGGCGATTGCATTGCTTTTCAAGCTTTGATCCATGGCTAACTCAAATGTTATTCTGGCGTTTTTTTTAAGATCCATCCCAGTCCGTGGCATCGACGTGTCTATGATTGCATAATCAGCTTTGATAACCTCCAAGAATTCTTTGCAACTTTCATGAATTTTCTTTTCTTGTGCAGCGATTTCCTCGCCATACCCCATAGCATCAAATCCACCTCGAATCATACCATTGCATATAGGCTTACTCTCACCCATAAACAAGGCAATGTACTCGTACTCGACGAATATAGTCTTCCCCTCCACCGTTTTTGTCCTGTGCAGTATAAAATACCCCGCAAGGTCAGGGTGTAATCTGCCAAAGTGGTCCATGAGGATTTCATCAACTTCCTTTGCGAACAACGTGGGTTTGATCGTTTTTTCACTGTCAATAAGTAATCCCCTTCCCATGTCGGCTTTTTCAAGCACCGAACTAACAACATCTCCACATACTTCCCAGACTCCGGCAAGTCTCTCTGTACAACTTCTTTCATTGAGCAATTTGGGTCTACGGACTATTAATGGGAAACGTAAGGGCAGGTCACCTGTAAGCAGGTCACATAGGCTCTCCTTCAACTCATCATCTGGACCTATTGGAAAGGCCAAAAATTCATCGAGCAACTTCCTGGAAGTGAAAACCTCATGGTTCTTCCCAAAACCAGCGCGATTGAATGTCGACAGTGGCGGTGGTGATGGTTTGGCCCCTAGTTCTTTCGGGAATAAGGGAGTTGCAGATGTGATCGTCCCCGTTGCAATCATTCTGCTAGAAGCCTTGCCGATTGTGAGGTCCTTTGGCATGTAGCCCGGGTCAAGTAGCATATTCTTGTATATCAACGGAAAGAAGACCGCTGAAAGCCAATACTTCTCACCAGAATTGAGCTTATCAAAAATTTTCTTCACCAGGTCCTTTCTCAGCAGCTTTTTCTCCTCGGATTGGCTTCTGGCAACCATTGGCTGCATATTACACTTATAATAGGCAGAATTGCTAGGGAAGATGAATAGGCGCTCGGTATCCGTAGAGCGCAAACTTTCAATCAATTGCCCCAATGTTCTATCCGCGTTAGCATCAGTTCGGTACCTGGATACATACATTGTACCCTCTTCCTGGGTAGCATTTTGGTCCTGCTCTTCTTTCTGTTGATTTCCACCAAGCTCTATCACAGGCTCCTGAGCTGTGGGGTTACTACCTCCATCATTGCGGTTATCTGGCCTTCTCTTTTTTGTTGCGTTATCTGAAGGACCTGCCGAAGCTGACCTTTTTTTTGGTGTTTTCTCTCGTTTTTCTGTCTCGTTTTCTTCTTGCTTGTATTGTTCTTGTCGTTTCGTTTGTAATCGGGTAACGGCCATTGATACTATTAGTATTTGATTCGAATAGACAGAGACAGTCGGGCCACAACCACAGTACAAACCCCTTTCCAGCAAATGATATAAAAATGAATCAAATACGGATCCACATATACTGAACTATGTTTATTCCCAACCAAAACACAAATAAACAACAAGAGTAGTAGTCGTGGTAAAGAAATCTTAGAAGACGCGCGCTTGACGTTTGAGCGCAGGCCACGACTCGGAAGTCAAATAAAAGTATAGTCTTCTCGTGCTTCGCTGGCTCCTCAGCCATGGTTTTGGCTTCCCACGCCGAGGCTTTGATGCTTTTTGCCTTGCGGGAATCCCTTGGCCCGATAATAACAATGTACCATACCCGCTGCGTAGTCGGCGATAAAGCTGGAGAAGTGGTTTCGCGTAGCGCAATGTTATATTCGAAGGAAATATAATCGCAGACTAGTTCCTATACTTGCGAGGGGGTCATTGTTGGATATATGAGTCACATACATTGTGAGCTTACAGTATTTCGATTATTTGACGGTGCAGTTTTGAATTGGCAAGTTTGGGGCGATTGTTACATCTTATATACAGTTGAAACCAATTCACTATTTCCTATTTTGTTCACAAAAACAATTAAGTGCGTGGAGCCGTGTTGCGCGAAGCTCTTGAACACTAATAACGGCACACAAAAAAATGCCGCATATACTGCGGCTATCGCATTTCCGACATGAACTCGCATGCTACTGTGATCACATAATAGCGTCTAGAATGCATTTGAATAAGAGACGGGATGCGAAACTATTCCAGCGAAACACAAAAAAAAAAAAAAAACCCTCAAACACGCAAAAATTCAAAAAGCGGGCTTGACCGGGAATCGAACCCAGGACCTCGCCGACCCGAACGGCGAATTATACCACTAAACCATCAAGCCCGAAAATTGTCAGAAAAATTTCAAAGTTTCGCTAATGGGCGCTCTGGAAAGTGCGGCTTATGGGGCTCAATGTTTGTGTCAAGTTGAATAGCACCCGTTTTAGGGCGGCTCATTGCGAAACAGCCATCATTCCGGAAATAATGAAAAATACTATAGCTGTGATGGCGTTATGGTGGTCGTAGAGAGTGGTTTTATTTTTCGGAATTTCGGTCATCAATCGGAGCCGACCCGTTCTCTTCATATATTAAGTGGTATTGTAGATCTCTGATTCACAATCCATTAGAGACTCCGCCCATTGCCATTTTATCCGTGATGAATGTTTGGTGGGGTAGCAACCATAACTCTTATTATTGTGTTTTGTATTCATAGGAAACAGAGTCCGCCATATTCTCCGACCGAATGTCGGTATCTCTCCCACGTTCTTAGTCTTGGCAGGCTGCTCTCGTTCCGCATATATTTCTCGAATGTCCGATGATGTAACAGCATCAAACACCGGGTGGTGATAACCGGGATGATCAAACGTTGTCATTGTAACATTGAGGAATGTATAACGCAAGCATAGGCTAATCCAAGCCAAGGCCGGATCAGCCTCATACATAGGACCCGCCTGGAGATTACATTATTCCCCGTAGAGAAAATTCCAAAGTTTTTTTGTCGTGACAAGCTTGGGTAGATCTTCATGGGGATCCGGGAATTCGCGTATTTTTTCGCTTGTTTTTTAAAGGTCGGCCGGATGTGAAAGCCGATGTGCACAGTTCGGCGTTTACCCCTCGCGCGGCAGGTACACCTCCCCCCACATATGCATCTCAGAAACTTAAAGGTTGTACACAAAATCCTACCTAATTCGACTCATGCATTTTAACATTTCATCATGAGTTCCCCGCATTTGGACGTCCCCAACCATTGCTTGTCGTTAGCGTGACCCTAGTTCGATGGATATATAAAGCCCAGTGCATGGCCCAGGCTTTTGTTTCTATATCGCAATAATGCTGTCTAGAGTAACATTTGCTGTCCTTGCGGGATGTGTCCTGGCACATGGCGGCCAGGTCCTTGCAAAAGAGGACAATAAAAGCGGCGGAAAAGATGATTACGATTATAGTCAACATGTCAACCCATTGATTGGTACTGGAGCCAAGGGCCACGTTTTCCCAGGTGCTACGGTGCCATTTGGAATGGCCAAACCTGGCGCCGACACCACTGGAGGCGAGAACCAAGCCGGATTCAATTCGGACTCTTCGACAGTTGGAGGGTTTTCCCAAATGCATGATGATGGTACAGGTGGCGCAGTATCTTTGGGGAACTTTCCTTTGTTTCCATTGGCATCGTGTGATGATGATAAACTGGAGAATTGCAAGTTTACCAAAGAAGGCCGTCAACAAAACTATACTAGTGTGGATGCTTCGCCTGGGTTGTTTGAGATTGATTTGAAAAGCGGTATTAAAGTGGAATTGACTGCGACTCGAAGAACTGCTTTGCATCGATACACGTTTAATGACGATACTGATGCTCCGGTAATCAATGTGGAGGTTATGGACCTAACCCAATCAAGAAAAGCTGGAACAATTGACATTGACAAGAAAAAGAACCGGGTTACTGGTGGGGGTACGTTCACGCCATCTTTTGGCGAGGGCACTTATGACTTGTATTTTTGTGCGGACTTTAAAGGTGCCGACTTGAAAGATCAAGCGACGTATATGAACACTCGAGTCGGAAAGGATCTGTCCATCAATATCACAGACAATGGCCAATACTCACCACCAGTGCCAATGGGTGGGTTGTTACAATTTGGCAAATTGAACAAAGGAGACGCAATTGAAGCTAGAATTGGGATCTCCTACATTTCTTCAGAACAGGCATGTTCCAATGCCGAGTCTGAAGCTGGGAAATGGGATTTTGACGATATTCATCAAGATGCAGTGGATCAATGGAATGAGTACCTTGGGCGTGTTCAGATTGGTGACATGAAGAATACCAACAAGACGGATTTGGAACTGTTTTATTCCTCGCTTTACCGAACCATGTTGAACCCACAGAACAATACTGGCGAGAACCCACTATGGGACTCTGACGAGCCAAACTACACGTCATTCTACTGTATCTGGGATATTTTCCGAACAAATTTCCCATTATGGGGGATTGTTTCGCCTAAAGCTGAGGTCGAAATGATCCGATCATTGCTAGATATCCAAAAGCATGAAGGATGGTTGCCAGATTGTCGAATGACTACCAATCAAGGGTACACTCAAGGCGGCTCCAACGCTGATAATGCAATTGCTGATGCTTATTTGAAAGGCATTGGTAAAGATTTGGATTGGGACGGGCTTTACAAGGCGTTGGTCAAAGATGCTGAAGATGAACCGTCAGATTGGGGTGTATGTGGACGAGGTGGGCTTGAAAGCTGGAAAAAGTTGAATTACATCCCTGCTGAGGATTACGATACTTTGGGTGTTGGATTGATCACTCGAAGCGCGTCAAGAACTTTGGAATATGCTTACAACGATTTTTGTATCAGCCAAGTCGCCAAGGGACTGGGGAAAAAGGATGATTGCAAGAAGTATATTGAACGATCTGGATACTGGAAGAATCTGTGGAACAATGAAACCGAGTCGTTGGGATTCAAAGGGTTTATCCAACCAAGATATGCTAATGGGACCTGGGATAAGTCTGACCCACGGCACTGCAGCCCTGCGTTTGAATTTGGACAATGTTATCTAGACTCTGGCGGCGGGGAATTCTATGAAGCGTCTGCGTGGACGTATTCCTTGCTAATGTCTCATGACTACGCAGCATTGATTGAATTGATTGGCGGTAAAGACGGCGTCAAGGACCGACTTGATACGTTTTTCCACAAGGGAATGCAGGATATCGGCGACGAGATTGGATGGATGAACACGTTCCTGGGTCATTACACTGGCGACACGTCCATTGCTGCCGACCGTTTGCGAGAATTCATCCCGGGCGAATTCAACACTAGTCTGAGTGGCATTCCTGATAACGATGATTCTGGGGCCATGGGCGCTTTTGTCGTGATGAACATGGCCGGGTTTTATCCAAATGCTGGCCAGGACATTTACCTGGTGACGTCGCCGTTCTTCAAGGAAACTAGCTTTTATAACGAGGACTCGGGCAAAACTGCAAAGATTTCCGCACCAAAGCTCTCGGATGGAAACCGATATATCCAATCGGCGAAATTGAACGGCAAGAAGTACAACAAGGCTTGGATTACACATGACTTTTTCACCTCTGGTGGCCATTTGGAACTGGAAATGGGTAAAAAGCCAAGTTCTTGGGGTAAAGATGAGTTGCCTCCATCGGTGTCAACAGATGGATATACTTGCTAGAGTTAAAAAAAAAGAAAACGCTGTAGAATTGTTTGTACTGTCGTGTGTGTAGTTTCAAACAACTGCCGAGTGCGGCTCTAGTGATTTCCGGTACCATCGTGCGATTGCACTGTATCATACTTGCAACAGATTTGTTGAAAACAATAACTCGTTTGAAAAAGGAAATTTAATAAAGATTTTCCGTTCTGCATCCACAAAACAGCCCAAGTTCAAAGAACACGCCGTGCCGTTTATATCTCCTGCCGCCCAACATGTGTACCAAAGTTATGCCAAAGTGCTTTTGGAAAGGAAAAATATAAAACGTCTAATTAACTCTTACCGTAGAACTTGCGGCGTCAATTTATAAGTCGCTCACATGTTTCATCGATTCTTCAGCTGCCAAAATACCCACTTTATGCATGGTTGAATTTTTTTTTTTTTTTTTCTTGATGCAATGTCTTAAACTTCAATGTTTCGGAAAATTCATTAAGCACACATTAAACCACATCATATCCAAACTGTCAATTGAAAATGCCTCAATCGATTGACACGTATGATTTGGTTGCAGATTATATACGGTGAAAAAAATTGGCATGACCTACGGGTGAAAAAAATAAAAATATTTGAAAAATAACGGCCGTTCTACCGAGGTCGGAATTAAGGTGGAGAAAATGGGACCACCGAAGATCCAACCCAACGCCCCTGAAATATCTGTACAGAAGATAATATCCGATAAGTTACAATAAAAATATTTCGGCAGACCATGCATGCATATCAATCTGGCTCTGTGTATCCATAGGTCTGAAAAGTATGGCTTCGTTTATTATTATTTTATTCTTCTAGCGTCTGCACAGGAATTTCAGGTGGCTGCTGATTTTGCCATGCTAGAATACGTTATACGCTGAACGGCGCCTATAAACCTGGGTACCAAAAAGCGTTTTCCAAGTTTAATACCGCAGCGATTGAACCTCAGTATTGAGCAGCAGTATTATTATATTTGGATCACCACTGCAGTTCTGAGACAGTTGTGGGTCGCTGAAATTGATTTGTGGACCATCATTTGAATGACATGCACGAGAGATATATGAATTCATAGTTCACAGCCTCTTTTCGTCATAACCTAACCACGCGTCTTTTTTCAACAGGTTCCCCGATCCATTCCACGCGTAAAGACACGCCTGAGAGAGTTCGGCAATTCGTTAAAAGCATGCAACTAAAAAAAAAAAAAAAAAAAAAAATCCCACCTTATATACATACACACACACCCTGCGGTTGGTCCGCCGGAAAAGCATGTGGGACCCGGCACTTGCGTGAATAACAAAGAGCCGTAGAAGCAATAGAGACCAAAGAACAAAGAGCCGCTTGTATGAAATAGATTTTTGAGTTTCAACTTTGTTCCATTCTGGTAACTCTGCCTGCATTTACGGCTCCTAAGGTTTCACTAAAGACCCTCCCCCGACTCAAACTCGATCGATCGATCGATCGGCCGGCCGTTGGGTGGTGGCCGTTGGAAGTTAAAAAAAGTTTCTACCCCCTGGAGATCAAATAACGGTCAGTCTCAAACGGTATAGTAGTATATACATTAGAAGTAATCCTATTGGGTTTTTATTTTTTTGAATATGTATAACTTTTTTTTCCGATTACTAGAGTACAATAATAAATATGCAATAAGAAAAAAAAAAAAAACACTAAATTAAGAAAGAGAAAGATCAAAAAAGAAAAGTATCAGTGAAAATGAGTGGGAGTGGCAGGAGTAACTGGAGCGGCAGGAGTTGCTGGAGCAGATATCGATACACCAGCAGCAGCTCCGTTTCCAGGTCTCAAAAATAAAGCCCGTGGAGACCGTGTACTGCTAGGACTCTTGATATTATGGTACTTTTTGGCTCTAGCAATATCAATGCTCAATTCCTTCCGATTCGGTGGTGCTTGTTGTACCTGTACAAATGACGAATGATCGTAATATTCCGGTTCAGTCATGACGGTATCTGGTGAAGAGTTCAAAGATCTCAAAGATCTAGTCGATATCGACGATGATGTAGACTGTCCTGTACTAGATTTATCCACCGAATTGAACCGTTGTTGTTGTGATTGTGCATCTTCCGGCATCTCATGAATCGTATAAGTGCCCACAGGCATACCGACGGCTTTTCCAGTACTCAGGCTGCTGGCAGTGCTACTAAAACTGTTGTGACTAACATGATTGCCGAATGCCGGCGTTGATCCTGACGACGTTGGCTGATAAAAGTCAAAATCATCTCCATCTCCGCTCCCGTATAAACTGTCCAAATGATCATCCACAATCATATTTGTCAAGGAACTCGTCGAATATGGTTCAACACTGTTAAACGTTGGATCCGATTCCGGCTTTGGCGTAGATGGATGCAAATCTTTCCACAACAAGTTACCTCTTGAAACCAATGCCATAAATAATAATTTGCTCATTCGCAATGTTGGCGCAAATACCATGGCCAAATTCGACAGAGACATGCGATTTGAATCTTCATGCTTGATTACCGTTGCAAAATGCCGAACCAAAACATGCAGTAAAGCAAAGTTTACAAACGGCAAACTAACCAATTCTTCTTGTAGAACTTGTAGCGGAATCGATTCATATGGGAATTCTTCTTGCTGTTGTGATGCTGTTGATGAAAATATTTGCGCAGGATTATATGCCAAGAATGTATGTTTGGTAACCTGCACCAAGTCATCTGGTAATTCGCGAAGATATAATTTAAACAGTGACGTTACTGTATGAATTTCGTCAACGTTCGGATCGATATCGAATGTTGGGCCTTCTATAATTGTTTTTTGGTTAGTATCTTGTAATTGTATCCCAAATATTTCTCTAATAACGGTACCCACACCAAGGGGACCCACCTGCACAATTGAAATCATGCATATATGGAACAACTTGCAGATGAATTTTTGGTTTTTCTTCTTCAGCTGCGGCCTGTCTGAAATTTGCGAAAAAAAAAACAAATTTCAATCAGTAACCGGAAAGAAAGAAGCAAAAAAAAAAAGGGGGGCAATTGCAAGAGTCAAGAAAAAAGAGAAAGCTCTGGATTCAAAAAAAAAAAATTCACATACCCATCATAAATCGATGTTGAAGTCGTTTAACGTCCTGTGTAGATCCACTCATTCGATATAGTCCCTCTTCCTTTAATCCATATTTCACAATAAATTTGATACATTTCAAAGTAATCAATGGAACGTATTTTTGATATTCCAAGTCGCAAATTTCATCTGATTCACTGCGCGCAAAAATGTCCGTTGATTCGAATGGCGTATTAAACTTGATGGCTTGTTCCAACGGTAACCTAAAAATTGGATAAATCCCCGTTGACTGTACTTGTTCACTTTCAGCTTCACTATCATCTAGAGGAGAAGTTGGGCTTGGATTCCGAGGAGTATCTAAACTACTAATCATTTCAGGTTGTCGTTTTCGAAATCTCCAGAACCCAAACGCATCTTTTTTCACTGTTCTTGACGGGCTGGTAGTTGATCCTTTAGAAGTGATTGATGAAGCATCCGGCGTTGTATGCTGTTGTGGATTTTCATTCTCGTTTTGAGAAGAACTTGTAATAATAATAGGTCGATGTTTAGACTCGAGCATTATCGAGGATTTTCCGGATTTTTTTGGTGAGGACGAAGAAGATGAAGAAGAAAGAGGAGATGAAACAGGAGCAGAAGTCAACGTACTTAAGGTACGCTTCTTCTTCTCTCCAGAGCTTGTGCTCGGCTCACTTTCAGGCTCAGGCTCAGGCTCAGGCTCAGGCTCAGGTCCAGGTTCACTCTCAGGACTGAAATTGTTAGACGCACTGCTCCTGCTGTCACGTTTAGGGGACGCTGAGTGCGCGTCGCAGTTGTCTGAAATTGGCAGCGATCGGCTCTGCATGCTAGATGACGAGGTTGGGCCATTGTTTGATGGAGATGGTTGAATTGTGGTTGACTTTGAGTGTGAGACATTCAAAGGTGCTGAGATTTGAACCTTATCGGCGTTTGTGTTCGGATTAGATGTAGATTCGGCCTTGCTTTCATTGACTTTTTGAATTTTCCGTAGAAATTGTGATGAAAGGCTTGGAGATGGTCGGAGTGTCGGAGCGCCGGTTGCGGAGGTCCATGCAGAGTCGAAACTAGCTCGAGGTTTAACCTGTTTGGAGTTATTGTTGCTATTATTGTTAGCGCGTGCCTGTTGTTGCTGTTGTTGCATGTACTGTTTTCGCTCTGCTAAGGACGTTCGAACTGGTGGCGCTGCAGCAGGAGGGGGGTTATTGGCGGCTGATGAGATGCCGGTTGTGGTGTGGCTGCGTTTCATAGCGACAGATGAATAATGACTAGATGCTTCGGATTCTACTGGATGAAGGTGATGTTCTGGTATATTTAGACTTGACGTAACCGACCCAATCGTTGAAGCGCTTGATGAAATTATACTAGCATTGTCGTTTTGTAGCCTTTGTAGTTCCTGTTCTTGTTCTTGTTGCTGCTGCTGCTGCTTCTTCTTCTTTTTACTACGGCCGAATTTAATATTATCAGAAAAACTCGTAGACATGGAATACCCGCTGCGTGTTGTATACTGACTGTTTGTTGTTGCAGTCGATCGTGCAGTTCTTGATGTCCGAATTGATGCATTTGAAGGTTGCAAGTCGCGAGATGATTTTGAGCGTCTAATCGCGTTGACGTTGACAGCGCCTACAGCTGAGCTCACCAAATCACTGTCCACTCTACCCATGGTTGGTGAAATAGGAAGAAAGTGGGAGAGGGAAGGGTTAAAAAAGAGAGAATAAGAAAGAAAGAAATACAGGAGGAATCTGTTCGATATTTATTAAAGCAAGAATTCGATCTATCAATTTTGGGGGGAAACCGTTTTGGAATCAACAACCCTTGCCCTCGAGAGAGCGTCTGCCTAAGCTTCGACGTGATCCTGGACCGTCAAAATTGTGACACAGCTAAAATGGACATAAGGACAGGGGCCGCGGCGAGTTTAGGAACGGTACCGAGACACTGGATGGCTGCTGCTGCTGCTTTTAATGAATTCGCACTATCATATCCATGAATAAGCTGGCAATATACAATTGGATATTACAAAATAATTACATACACGCCTCGATCATCCGATCTGGCAGTGTTTGGAGTGGTGCTTGGATCTGGAATCTGACGCTTGACGCTTGTTGGCAATGAAGAATGTCTTGGAGATATGAAACTTTCTTACGCGTCTGATCGAGTTCAACGTCTCATATAAGCAGAAACAGAGTCCACTGGGATAGATACTGTTCATGCGTTCTATTCCTCAGATATATAGCTGTAGCTGTTAGTATAATCATTCCCACTCACCCTTCCTCAATATCATCATCTACGTCAAAATTATTTTCCCCAAGACGTCGAATGGCTTTTACCAAGCCCACGGGTTTACATCCTCGTCGATATCCGGCTTCTCAGATGGGTTTCTTTTCGTATTGCGATCGGCGTAGGCGCAGGCATGACAACGAGATCTTGACAGGGATTATTATTCCTGTCACCTCCACTCACAAAACTGGAAAAAATAAAATAAAAATTTAATGCAGATGATTTTTTTTTTTTTTTTTTAAAAAAAAAGCCTAACTTAGATAATAAATTCACCAGTAATTACAAGTTGAGATCGATTGCACTCAATGGATTGCGCTTGGTACTGTTCGTTCCAAACACGGGCATTTCTGTAGTGTATTCATAAACCTTTTCAGTCACGGGCGTGCCACCGGTGAGCCCTGGATGTGTAGGTTCAGCGTTTTCGCCATACTCTTGCAGCCGGGAAACAGTGTCAGTCGTGATGTTGACGTGGTCATTAATAAATCCAAACCCATCGGTATTGACATTGTGTAGTTGAATTCGCGTGGAATTGCCACAGTATCGTAACCAATCATGCGCGGCGTCAGCCGCACCAGACCCAAGTTCATTCACCAACTGCACGTGTTGTTTGGTATTGGCAGTTGACTCATCTCGGATATCATCCAGTTTTGTTTCAAGAGACACCATATCATTCAACGATTCAGCTTGTTTGTCGATCAACGCCACGGTATCCTGGGCAACCTTGCTGGATGCCATTTTGATTTGTGACATTTCTGCCGAAGTCTCAGTGGCGAACGAGTCGATGGACTGCGAGATTTCAGTAGCACCCACCACACCATTAATCTCACGGTTGGACGATTGTACTTTATCAACAGACTTGTAAAACGATTGGGTATTGTCAACAGTCTCCCTTTGCACCCCATTCAACGATTTCACCGCCGCCTTTTGAGACGCATCCATCCACCCATGCTGCTTATCCAGCATTTTATCCACCAAATTACACAGAGTCGTTTTCAATTCATTCGACTCTTGTTCAGCCAGCTCTCGGTTCTGACCAGCCACACGAGCTAGATCAGACTTGTGCTTGCTGATTTGGTTTTCCATGGTAAACTGGCATTCAGTAATCTTGTTCGACAGAGTCTTGATTTCATCATGCTGGGATCCAACAAGTTCTGAAATTCCACGGATAAACACCATGAAATCTCCTCCAAGTGCACTGTACTTTTCCGCAACACTGATATCCAACTCCTCCACTGCCGCAACCACCGCTTGCGAAACCTGCGTCGCACTAGACTTCATACCATCAAGACCATTTTGCAGGTTCTTCTGGACTTCATCCTTGAGATCCAGTGCACTTTTAAACGAATTATTCAACTCATCTTGTGCTTGGTCCATGCTTGACGACACATATGACCGTTGAGCGTCTAAATCACGACCGGCAAGGTCGACTTGGCGCGCCGCATCGGCAAAATTCACCTCATGCGCCTGCAACATTTCGTCAATTCTTGCCTGCAGAGCATTTTTTGCTGAAACAAAGTTCTCACTCAATTCAGTCTTGTCTTTTGTCAATTTCCCACTAATCGAACCAACCTGCTTTGCCAGCAACTCAATTGTACCGACATTTGCATCTTGGGCAACTTGACCACGGTGGACTTTACCGTGCAGGATATTAACATCCTGCGTAACCTGGCCCATTTGCTCAATCAATTCATTTCCAACCTGCCGCAAATGCTTTTCATGCAGTTCATGTGCTTTACACAAGTCTTCTTCCTCATGCAACTTTTCAGTTACAACATGCATTTTATCTTTAGTTTGATGCAGCGATTCTCGCACTGCATCCAACTCATTTTGGGTATCTTTAACCTGACGACTCTTGGTCGCGATTTCTTCCTCCATTGCTTTAAAATGCTTGGTGTGATTATCATTTTCCTCTCGAAACTTGTTCAACTGCTGTTCCACTACATCCAGCCGCATCTTCTGCTCCTCTGCCAAAACCTTTCGGCTTTCACTCTCATCAACCAACTGTTGGTACGACTCTTGAGATAAATAAACCCCTCCGTCTCTCTGTCGTGTGGCGTTCAAGTCCGCTCTTAACCGTTCAATCTCGGCCACAAACTCTCCAAAATGTGCCTGTTTGGACGTTTTTTGATTTGCTTGTGGTTTGTTTTTGATACTCTTGGCTCTACTGGCATACTCCAAAGTACTCAACGTTTCATCCAGCCCACCCTTAGCAGGAGTAACGGTAGCCACAATGCAAGTCTTGGTCTTACCTCCAAGAGAATCCTGCAAAATCCGAGTCAATTTGGATTCTCGGTATGGAATATGAGGCGAATGTTCCACCAATGCATTAATAACTCGACCAAGAGTCAACAAACTTTGATTGATGATTCCAGCCTCACGAGCATTCTTCTTGTCGGCCCCAGATCGGTTGATATTCTCAGACCCTGCCAAATCTACCAGATTAAGTTTCCCGACTCGAACCAATTCTTCCCCACCTTGAGTGATCTGCTTGACATGAAGAGTAATAGTAAACACTGAATGAGAACGGCTTGATAAATCGTTGCATTTGGTAGCGGCGACTTGACGCTTCATCGCCCCCTGACGTAAAACTTGCAAACCTTGTTCATAGCTTTGCAAAAACGCTTCTTCCATCCCTTGAAGCATCACTGAGCCTTTATTACTAGAATCATCGTAAATTTTCACTTTCCGGGTTTCATCAACTGCGATCAAATCTCGCAACTCTTCATTGTACAATTCGACATATGACGTCTTGACTGAATAGTCTCCTTGCTCCTTTTCCAATGCTTTGAACAGGTTGAACAAGACTCTTGGGATGACCCCAGAATGGTCATTTGGACGGCTATTTTCACTCAAATCACCAGTCATTGTATAAGTTTTCCCTGTACCGGTTTGGCCGTATGCAAAAATTGTACAGTTGTAGCCATCCAACATTTCACCCAAAGCATTCACTGCAATGTCGTCGTAGACCATTGTTTGGTCACTCTCTGGCCCAAACACCCGGTCAAAGGTATAAGTTTTGTTGGAATACTGATTTGCTTGAACGTGAACTTCTTTCCCATGCAATCCGTCAGTTTTCAAAACCACTGCGCTATTCTCAGCAACTTCACGTTCATTTCTAGCTCTACACCGTACAAATACTTTGATATTTGCGTCCTTGTCTTCATCTCCTACCATTGTATTCAACCCTGCTGCAGCTGAAGACGATGGCCTCATTGAAGCCCGTTTTTGCTTAGCAGGAGAAGACATTGGCGAAGCTGATGACAAGTGTGGAGATGAATATCTCGGCGTTTTAAAACTAGTAGACCGGCGCATCGACACTCTGCGGCTAGAGTGTGGTGCTCGAATACGTGGTGGTTGTGTACTAGCACTCATTTTAAAAGCTAGGTTTTATGAAACGACAAAAAAGAACAAAAAAAAAAAAAAAAAAAAAAAAAAAAGGAACGATTGATATGGTGGTTGTTCAACAAATCTAGGGAGTGTTTTCGGATCAAAAGTAAACAAATGCGATGCGCCCCATTCCCAAAAAAAAAAAAAAAAGTTCCGTTTTTAAATTCAGTTGTCCCGGCAACGAATTTTGGGATCTCCGCAAGTGAGGCCCGAAGCAATCTTTTCTACCTCTCACACAAACCTATAGACATAGGCAATGAGCTCCGACAAAGAATCTCCTGATACTGATACATGGGTCCAAGGACTAAAGGATGGATCCGCTCCAGACTCTACCGATACCAATGTTCGATACGCAGCGTATTTCGCTCGAGCCAGGGTATGTTGTTTTGCCACCAATATGGGTGCACCAACTGATAACTAACCAGACCTCTAGACTGTAAGACCCTTTGAAAACGCCACCCGACTTAGCCATCACCAATCAACTAACACATTTAGATCCTCAGAGCATCTCATAGATATGTTGCCTACACGTCCGATATCGGTGAATCGTTTCGACCAGTAGCCCATCCAAGACTTATCACTGCGGCGTACGGTGTATCGTGGGCGTATCTGATTGGAGATGTGGCATATGAAGGTTGGAAGGCCAGATTGCGACAGCAAGGGTTGTATAAACCCGGAATGCATCCATGGCATTCCTTACCAGCTGACACCAGCGAGGAAGAACGCAAAGCTATCAGTGCCGACGCTCCGGATTGGAGATTGATGACGGTGAAGCGAGGCTTGTTTCAAGGGATTGCTAGTATGGGGCTACCAGCGTTTACCATCCATACTACAGTGAAATTAGCCAGTGAAGCGGTGAAGAAATACAAGATTCAGAATAAACCGATCAAGACTTATGGTCCTGTAGGTCTTGGATTGTCAATTGTACCTGCGTTGCCATACTTGTTTGATGAACCGGTTGAACATGCATTAGACTATGTGTTCGCCAAAGGTGAACAATTGTACAAATCGAGTTAAAATAATAAATAGAAACAAGGCTATGAATGAAAGAAAAGAAGAAACCCCCCACCCCAAATCTACATCAACTGTCGTAACAATGCAAAACTAAAGTTCAATGTAACTCCCGCAATCATAGCCCGTTGCTGTCGTTTAGAGAACATGGAGACTTTCAAAAAGAACAATGCAAATACACCCAGGAACATTCCAATCAAGATGCCAATCAAATCGTCTAGGTAGTCACCACCTAGAGCCGCCGCAGTTTCAGGGTCTTCCACTCCACTATCAATCCATTGTTCCTCCATATCGGCCATTGCGTCTCTACTGACCCCTTGTTGGTACCCATATATGCTGTCAAACTGCTGTCTGAGCTGGGCGATATCTTCGTCTGAAAACCCCGTAGATCGTAACCGATCAAACCCTCGTAACTCGGGTAAGGTCGACCGTGTGGGTACCCTGGTGTCCAGCTCGCTTTCCTGAACCAGCTCCTGTGCGGTTAAAATGTCGCCGACTGAACAGTGGATGTAAATCTTCCTACTGTGATCTCTTGGGGCTGTCCCTTCACGAATCACACTTTTCGGTATATCTGTCTGTGTGTTTAACACTTTCCCCTGGTGGATCAACCGCAGCCGCCGGTTCGTCGTGGTGCCACCGACTTTGTTGCGGATCTCATTCTTGAGTGACGACACTGTTACTTGCGCGATATCCACATCAAATGTCAAATCCGGGATGGAATCTTCAGAGAATTTAATAACAAATGTGATTTTGCTGTCGTCTTGCTCCTCCTGCTCCTCCTCCCCTTCATGCTGCTCGTGGCCCTCCTCAAATTCATGCGCATCCCCATCACGAACCTTTTGTTTCCCTTTATTCATCACTTTGCAGTCGTCGCACTGATTGTTTCGTAAGCCCTATCAAATGTCCCACCCACCGCGCTTAACTTCACGTTTTTCCAACAAGATTTGCCTGGCCCTTGTGTAAATCTGATCACGCCTAACTGCCGAGTGGTGAAAAAAAACTATATAAAGAACCCAAATCCCAGAATTTCTTACCTTTTTTTTTTTTTTCTCCTTGTGCGGCATCCATAGCAATTCCGTGTTGCTTGTCCTTTATATTTTTCCCTACTGAAGGAACAAGCGTCATGCTATCGGAGAGATCAATGATGCACATATTGACCGTCTTAGCGCTCATCGTCTATTGATAAATTTCCTACATTATAGTCGAGAGCCGGAGGTTCACACATCTTTTGCAAATCTAGTGCTTATTAGTACAGATATTTATATTTTTTTCATATTCCCGAATAGTATTAAAAGAAACATACTTGTCATCAAAAACTAAATCTACACTGATTTACTGAAGAGTTCGGAAAAAGTCCATGCAGCCGGTGAACACAACCAGTAGAATACCACCACCTGGACCCAATCGCAGCACTTTTGGCAAGAAACCTTTATACAAGGCAGCAAAGCCTTCTTCCTTGAACACAGTCAAAACACCTGGGACAGTCCAGTTATACTTTGGAATCACACCGGCTACCTTTCGTGTGCTTTGGATCCGGCTCTTAACCACATCAAACGGAGTGTTCAACATTGTACCAACAGTACCACCAATAGAACCAGAGATCAAGTCGTTGGTAATTTGAGCCTTTTTGTTTTCAGCCTTTGGCAACATTTCACGAACCTTGAAAATGACACCAAAATACCCAGCGTTCCATGAAATGTGTCGCCATAGAGTAGCTTCCAACCCGTTATACATTGCCAATACACCTTCCTTCTTGATAGTTTGAGAAATCACATCAACCATACCCTTGTACTTGGAACTTCGGTCTTGTAATCGAATCTTGATCAATTCAAACGGGACCACCACAAATGATTCAGTTGCACCAGCAGTAGCACCAGTCAAAATGGAAAGTTGTTGGTTCATGGTGCTCATTCCAAACAGATTTCGGTAGAATTTCCCCCACTCATCATTGGCGGCAAACTTTGTCGCTCGTTTTGGAGCTTCCATCAAAATTGGCGCCGTGATCCCCCGATACAATCGACTTGGACCTTCGTTTTTGATGATCTTGGTCAAACAGTCAAACATACCGGTATATGCTTCACCTCCTGCACCAGTCCCTACTTGAAGTTGGACTCGGGTTTTGACCACGTCCAATGGGTACATGACCAAAATCTGCGCATTCGTTAGTTACCGGACATACTCCACCGTACGTGTACATACCTCGGAAATACCAGCAATGGCACCGGACGCAAATTGGTATATAAATGGCAAAGCTATACAAAAAGTTAGTCACAGACAAGAACGAAATATCAGACATACGCTTTTCAGTAGACATTGTTACGGGTTGTGTTTGTGAAGAAGTCAAAATGTCAAGTGGGGGGATTCAATTGGAAAATAAAAAAATACAAAAAAAATGCGTGACTTAAAGCGTGTTGTGTGAGTGCCCCTAACTGTGGAATAAGGTCCGGACAAACTTAGTTAGGAAAAGCATGCCGAGAGCGGGTATTCAAAGCCACCGGCACCGGAGAAGAGGAAAATATATTACCCCACTTTTTTTTGCACTATAGGCTGTTTTTTTTTGTTTTTTTTTTTTGTTTTTTTTTGTTCTTTTTTATCCATCCTATCAGATACCATGGTTTTGCCTCATTAAATATTATATACATTTCAATTTATTGTAAAACTCCCGTACCTCCGCGCTCACCAAGACCTTGGACGGATGGAAGTTGATGACCTGGAGAGAGTCTGCACTGGTAGCTCGGGATAATGCGACATAGGCCTGTCCCTTTTCAAACGCTTTACCCAGATCCACAATCACCCCATCAAGAGTCTGGCCTTGAGACTTGTGGATGGAAATAGCCCAGCACAGTAGTAACGGCAATTGATGTCTTCCGGCGGCTTTCTGCCCTCTATCATCTAACACTTCAAACTCCTCCTCACAAACAAACTTGTATGTATGAATGGGGTCTTTCCCAGGGAACTTCACAATAGGGTATAAAGGCTTTGCTGCTTTATGCTGCTGCATGGCTTTGCCGCGGAACCTGGCGAAATCGGTCCGGAACGTCTCTGGCATACGAGCCCGTTGCTGTTGGAGATCTCCTTTGCCAATAGTATCGGATTCAAAGATGGTACCATACTGCTCGATAAACCCAGGACAAGCATTTTCTTTATTTTTAAGCATTTGCCAATCCTCTGCCGAGCAAAAAGCAACGACAATGCCCTTTTCGCCATTGACCAGGCCATATTGGTCGTCATTCTTGATGTACATGACCAAAGTGTTCAGCTTCAAGGTGAGCTCATGCGGCGCCATCATCAACCCATCGAGCATTTCCGCCGCACTTTTTCCCCCAGTGTTCATTTTGCCAGCGTTATCCACAGAGGTGTAAACGAATTTGACTCCTTTCAATGCATTCAAACGGGTGTTATTAGCACGGCGTACTTCGGCTCTGGTGGGGAATAACTGCGACGGCTCAATCCCATCTTCCCAGGTGATCCGCCGAGAAAGTTTATTAAACTCTGATAGGATCTCTGGGGTAATATCTCCGGTTCGAACCGCAGTTAACATGCTAATTAGTTTATTATCACCCTGCTGACGGAATATAGTAGTGAGCATGATTTGGTGCGGCACAGCAGTTTTCCAGTTTTTGGATTTGAAACAGTATTGAACAGCCTTGCCACGATCCGGTACCGGAGGCAATTGATAGAAATCCCCAGTCAGAATCAGCTGGATTCCTCCAAATGGAGCATTGCTGTCATTCCCACATGTTTTTCCAATATGATCCAACTTGTCGAAAAACGTGGCGTCAAGCATGGAAATTTCATCAATAATCAACACCCTAGTTCGCTTCCAATTCGCTGCTTTCTCTTTATTCTTTTTAACCTTGGCGACTAATTTATCTGCTGGTTCGGTACCTAATCCCACCCCGGCCCATTTATGCAATGTAGTTCCTCCGATATTGAAAGCAGCCAGACCAGTAGTGGCAGTAACTGCAACTTGTTTCGGCCCATAAATATCTTTCATTGTGGAAATCAAGTGTCGTAATACCATCGATTTACCTGTTCCTGCGGCACCGGTGAAAAAGATACTTTCACCTCGTTCAGCCGAGAAAATGACCCGTTTCTGGTCATTCGAAAGCTCGATAGCAGCAGCCGCTATTTTACCATTGGCGGATGGTTTGTCTAGCTCTTTTTCCCAGTCCGGCACTTGAACATGCTGAGGACCTTCTGTCGTCGGCGCTCGATATTTGGCGGCTTTTTGTTTCTTGACGTTATCCAAAACTGATGTGACTGATCGTTTTTTTGATGGTGTTGATACTGGTATGTTTTCCTTTCCAGACGAGTCGTTAACAAATCCATCATCCGAGTCGGTATTGTCACCGTCGTCGCCATGATCTAGCTTAGGCGCGGTGCTAAACCCGGCGTTTGACCAGCTAACGTTCAACGAACTGGCCCGTTTCGCCCAAGATGAAGGTGGATTGGTGATTTCCGTGAGACTTGGAGTAGTCTGTTGGAAATACCCCGTCTTTTTCTTTTGGTACGAATTGTCTGCTCTGCCGAACATTTGTATTTCTATTAGGCGCCAGAGGTGTTGATGAGAATAGAGAGGAAACGCGTAAAAATTGGGAAACCTTTTTTTTGTCAATGTTTTCGTAAACACGACGCGTTCTCGCGCTGGATCTGCTCAATAATTAATTGTAATACATTTCAAATTCGTTAAACTTTATTTTACAGGGTCTCTATAATATGCAAATGACCAGTATCCACGTTTATTCAACCGCAACTGGTCCAATTTATCCATCCAAATCTTCCACTGTTCCTGGGAAATCTTTTCTTCCTTCTGCGCCAGAGTTAGAACGTATTGTAGTCGACGCCGTGATCCCCAACCAGACACTTCTGCCCGTTTCATCGTCTGATTAACCAGTTCTATACAAGCTTCAACACCAGGACGCGCCTTTTGCTCTGCCAGATACCGGATCATTCTGGCACATAACCGAATGCTCTGCGCATCCGACATTTGCTCTGCACGGGCAAATCCAATCAGCAAGTCACGTAGAATCTTGATGGGGATTTCCACTTTGCGGCTTCGCAGCCAATGCACAAGTCTAGCACACAGAATCGGCTGCGATTCCGCTTCTCGAGACAGAATCTGGAGATAGAATTTATCGGGGATTTTAGCGTAACTCGCCAGCAGATGCGGCTCAAGGGATGGTCCTTCGCGGCTTAACATTGCAGTAACAACCCGAGCAAACGTTGCATTCATCGATTGATCTTGATTCAATTGGTCGATAATCGTCAACGCTTGAGAATCATCCCATTTTGTGAATAATTCTTGGACTGCTTTAGTCAGGGATTGTTCTCCACCACCAGCCGCCTCCGCATCCGCATCCGCCGCAGCCGCCTTTTCACCAACCATCATCAATCCAGCTTGGATCAACTGGTTATCCCCCGGTGTTTCAATACCTTTACGAACAGTGACAAACTGTTTCAACAACGTTGCTACTCCTCTCGCGGAAACCATCGGTAGCGAAATATATCTCATTTGTTCAAAATATGGGCGGCTAACCACACCCTTGGCCATCTCCCTCTCCAGCTTGACCGTAGTAGGAATCCCAGCTG
The DNA here is from genome assembly GCA_030557665.1 of Blastobotrys apis. Lineage (NCBI taxonomy): Eukaryota > Fungi > Ascomycota > Dipodascomycetes > Dipodascales > Trichomonascaceae > Blastobotrys > Blastobotrys apis. The sequence goes on from JAKTPN010000289.1 coordinate 98,015, forward strand.
CATTCACCCCGAGAAGGAAATTCCACAGAATCGACCCGGGAGCTTGACACTGGTTGAGCTTGCTCATTGCGAGATATAATGCAGTCTTGACGGTTCGTATCGGCGTTGCTTGAATCACCCGTCTAGTCAATGAAGTATCTTCATTCTTGTTGTATAATAATCGATCCGACGTTTTATCTTTCTCACTCATCTCTCTCCCCCATGCAATAATTGTCAGTACAGAGCTGACTTCTTTGGCTGTAAAATCTCCATTACCTTCTTTCACTATCGAACTCGCGGTAATCGTCTCTTCCATCCTCACACTTTTATGCAAAAACAACCGCAGGATTTGTTGGTTATACTTGACTCGTTTACCATACGCAGAATATGCATTCCAGAGCTTTCGAAACTCCTTTTTGGTATCCGGAAGCTGGACAATTTTCGTCCAATCGTCCAATGAAAACTCGGCGTCTGTATACCTCAGAAACTTGTAAAACACCTGCAACCGGTCGATAGAATGGAAAACTGCTGATGCCACACCAGGCTCGCGGATCAATACTTGCGCTTGTTTATTCAGCGGTTGAGCTCCGTCTTGAAACACTTGATCAAACATGCACTGTAACAAAAACGCCTGTGTCCACAACGGCAACATCTCCACCTTTGGATATCGTACTTTTTTCAATCTACACAGTTCCGCAACCAGTTGTCGTTTATCCATGTTCCTATATTCCGCGTCCAACACGAAACAAGCATCGTCCACAATCACAACATCCTGTTCCAATTCCTGGATCAACTGTCTAGCCAATGATCCATGGCCAGTCCTACACAATTCCAACACCAAGTTACCCACAGCCAGCTGATCCAGCGATGGAACAAGCTTGGTCACAAATGCATTAATAAACCCAGTGCCTAGCGGTAAATTATCTATCATCACTCTTACCGCCTCATCACATCGGCCCGATTTGTACAGTAACGATGCAAACAACACTGTTGTATTTTCCGGGATTTCACTATCCACCATTTTATACTCCTCCATCAGCGCTTCTAGGTCCTTCTCTTCAGCTTCAACCATTTGTTCGAATTTTATATTAGATTGTTCTTGAAGGACTGCCGCCTTTTTCGCAGATGGAGAGTTCCATTCCGTAATTGTCGTAGTATTCGTCGCATTGGTCGCCGTTGGCTTTTGATTGAACTTCCTACCGCGTGAGGTCATAACAACTCCCCTATATAACAACTGCCTCTTTTGGAGACAGTCACGGCAGATGTATTTCCCATTCCGCAGGATCTGCCTGAGCGGTAGCATTCGGGGGGACGGTATTCAACTTTACTATACAGGTCGTTGAAAATTTGGGCTACCAAAAAAATGTTAAACTTTGGCGCGCGGTACGGTCAATTTTTAAAGCAGTGCGGCGGACTCTCGAGGAGCCGCGTTTTTTTTTTTTTTTTTTTTTTTTTTTTTTCAATAAAATACTATTGTTCATTTTTCTATTTTAAATACGATTAATATATTTTTTTTAATCAAATTCGTCCTCATCTAGATCAGATAAACGGTCTTCTTGATCTTCTCTTCCACCCCGTTCTTCACCAGCTTCCGGCCGTTCAACAGCTGGAGCCTTGTCAGTTTGAACAGCTTCACATGCATCAATCCAATCGCTATACACGTCGATTGGCGCCGATAATGCTGTTGTTGTTAGTTTTTTTTTTTTTTTTTTTATCGAATATCATACCATTAATTGATGCTTGAAAAGTTTGCCCGCATACTTTACACGACAAGTTACCAACCCCACCTTTCTTGTCCATAGTACAAACCACAGAATTCTCATGATTACAAAACAGACATGAAAACGTCGTATCTAGCGTCTGCTTCATACGCTTAGTTGGACCTCTTGAACTCTTCTTTCTTTTCCCCTTATCACTTGTTAGTACACTATAAACCACTGCATCTTCATACCATTGTGAATTATTCAAACTGATTATAAGTGTGAATGTTGAGAGGGAAGGAATCGAGGTGACTTGCGTGCAGTGTAAATCGCCCGGTTGGGAGCGCTAGCCACTGCCGCTAGAGTAAACCAGAAGAAAAAAAAATTAAGAGCCTCACAGGAAAAAAAAAAAATTCACATCAACTGAAATTTCTTTCCCTTTTATCCCTCCCCCAAATAATGTTTTCTAAAGATCAAGCACAAAAAGCTGCCGAAGCTTTGTTAAAATGGATAGAAAGTCAAGAAAATTCTACTACAGAAACTGGTAAAGAAGATTTGTTTGCCGATGCTGAAGAAGATGCTCAAACAATCTATTTGACGATTTCTGCAAAGAAATACCTCGCCGACAAGAAACAACTCAAACCAAAGCGAGTTGTATTACCAAATCCATTGAGAACTAAAGAAAACACATCCATCTGTTTGTTCACAAAGGACCCACAGCGGTCGTATAAAGATGCGGTAGGATCCCAAGTGGAACGAGTTGTAGGAGTATCCAAACTCAAGGGGAAATTCAAACCATATCAAGCAAGACGATCTTTGTTATCAGCTCATGATTTATTCGCTGCAGAAGATAGTGTAGTCACGACATTACCAAAGTTGTTGGGGAAGACGTTCTATGATGGTCCAGTAGGCCGAATTCCTATCGCTATTAAGTTGACAAATGATGGGAAAATTGATCCAGAATTGGCAGAAAAGGAAATCTCCAAGTTGATTAACAGTACAGTATTCACACTTGCACCAGGTGCAATGGCGACTATTAAAGTCGGCAAGGCTACTTTCACTGCTACTCAAATTGCGGAAAATATCCAAGCTGTTGTGGATTATTTCACCAAATCCGTGCGGCCATTGGAAGGTATCCGATCTATGCATATCAAAACCCAACAATCACAAGCTCTTCCTATTTTCATGACTGAGACGTTGTATGATGAAAAGGACATTGCCGATGGAACTGCTGAAGATACTACTGAGACCAAGAAGCGTGATAGAAACCAACTTAATGACTTTGAAGCCGCATTGGTTGAACAGTTTGATGAAGAAGATGTTGAAAAGTTTACAAATAAAAAGATCAAGCAATAATAATAATATATATGTAATTTTGTTTTAAAAAAAAAAAAAAAAAAAAAAAAAAAGAGAGAGATTAATTCTACGGATGAATAGGGATAAAGTTCCCAATAATACAACTAGGGATATTGTAACGATCACGTCGAATTGTAAACGAAAAACAACAAGCCCTTCTCTTTCGTCCATCTCGAGTTCGTAAATTACAACTAGTAAGCACAGCCTTTTGGCCCGAGTCAAACGCAATGTTGCCATACTTTTCCCAGTAATTCACTGCACTTTCTTCACTCATTAATTCATAAATCGCCAACTTGCCATCTCGAAGATCTTCAACGTTGACATCCACCAACCCGGCAAATTCTTTATTTCCTCGGTAAATTTCGCCAGTCCGCCTCCACAGACAAGCAGGAATAGCCATTGATGTGAAAACTCGATCATAATCTAACAACATTCGCTCAAATGCTTCTTCAACTAACACCAAATCAACATCTTTCAATGACTTGGCGACAGCTCGGAATGCCGGTCGGAATATCGACAATGGTTTCAAAATCCGCTGCTTTGACGACTGGTTCATGTAATTGTCCATATACTTTTGTAGCCGTTGATACCCTTTCACATAGTTAAACGGCTGAAGTAATCCAGCTTCAAGTTTTGCATGAATCACCTGTTTGAGCCGCTCCTCTGGTGAGATATCTTCAGATGGATCTGCGGCAGTCAAAAAGAACTTGTCTTTGGCGTCAGTACTCCCTTCACTGGGTTCTCCCTTGGCCTGAGCTGACCCTTCTCTTGAAGTTTGAGCTGTGTGTGTCTGTTGGGGCTGTTGTTGTTGTTGATGTTGCGGAGGCGGTTGCTGCTGCTGCTGCTGTGGTGCTTGTAAACTGCTGCTATCCATGAGCGGCGGAGCAGGTCCATTAATCCCGAGACTATCTCCGACTAAACTACTACCATCGTCAATCATGGCCAAAAAGTCATTCAACGAGGAGAATTCACTACCAGCGTGTTCCGAGTAGAATACAGGATTTTGATTGAAAGCGACGGTCTGTGAAAGAATCGATTGGTTACCAAGAGAACTCCAGTCGTTATGGAATTCATTACCAGTACCACCACCGCCGGTTGTCGGCTGTGGGTATAACGAAGTGTTTTGAATCATCAGGTCGCTACCGCTATTCTCATCCAATGTCGATTTACCATCCTTCTTATCTTTCTTTGTTGGACGAGGTTCATCATGACATAAATGCCCGATATTTCTCTTAATACATCGACTGCATGGCCGTTCTAGAAGTTTTTACAATGTTAGCGCCTTGCACCCTGTGAATTCTTCGGAGGGGACATACCAGAATCGCATGTCATGTGTGACCTTCTACAATACACACAAGCTATCATAATTGTTAGTGTCCAAGAAATACCAAATAGTGAGCATACCATGATCCACTTTTTGTCTTTTACTCTTGCGAGAATCCATTTCGTCCTTTAACGTCAATTGGAGAGGGCAAATCGAACCGGTGGGTCATTCCGGAGGGTGGGGTTGTCAAAATATCGTTTCCCGAACCGGGTAACCGGAGCTTTTTGTGAATTATCGTGGGGGTTAAAATGGTGCCAAAATTTTGTGGTAGGAAAAAATCACGACATGTTTCGACTACGGCTTGTCAAGCCGTTTATTAATGTAAAGCCATTCAGTACGACAGCGACAAGATGGCTGGACGAAAAGGCTCGTCATGAAGCATTCTATAGAGGCATGCAGCAAGCTCGAAAGAACCGAGATCATAAATATGTCACCACGTTAATGTTTTACACCAGCAGTGTCATCATTGGGTTCCTAGCTTTGTCATATGCAGCAGTTCCATTATATCGAGTGATTTGTCAGAGAACAGGGTTCGCAGGTACCCCGATCACTGATTCTTCTAAATTCACAGCTGATCGGATGGTACCTGTGGACCGGGATAAGCGGATCAAGGTTCAATTTTCGTCGGAAGTGTCGTCAATCATGCCATGGAAGTTCAAACCTCAACAGAGAGAAGTGCAGGTATTACCGGGAGAAACAGCATTGGCATTTTATAAAGCCAAAAACACATCTGACCGGGATATTGTTGGTATGGCCACATACTCCGTGGTGCCTGACAAGGCTGCCCAGTATTTTTCCAAAATCCAATGCTTTTGCTTTGAAGAGCAAATGCTAAGAGCCGGCGAAGAAGTGGATATGCCGGTATTCTTTTTCATCGACCCTGACTTTGCCACAGATCCTGCGTTAGCAAGTGTGAATGACATTGTATTGCATTATACATTTTTCAAGGCTCAATATGACGATGAGGGTGTATTAACGCCGGTTGACCAGGCTGACAGCCCGATAAAGGTTCAACAGGTGCAGTAAAATAAACGTGAGGGACAAATTATCTTGTAAATATAAATTATTTTTGATTCTTTTTTTTTTAATTACTACTTATTGGAGGCATTTCAGTCCTTACAAGTGGCGGCTGATCATTTTCTAGCATTGGTTCATCTGTATCTTCATCTTCATCCTCCTCCCATTCTAATACAATTGTAGGTGTAGATAATGCAGAATTACTAGATGCAGATGGCGATCGAGGAACATCAGTATTAATACTCAATGGAGGAGGTGGTGGAGAAGTAGAATTACTCTCATGCAAAGTATAGCGTCGAGTCGGCTTAAAAGTGGATGATGGTGCGGATGAAATTGATGATGATACCGACGCCGCGTCCAGCAAAGCCGGGGCAGTGGACTGGCGTTGCAGCTTGGCAAACAGTGCCTCATTCAAATCGTTTGGGTCGACCCCAGTTTCTTTATTTGGAGCGTCTTCCTGACGTGAAACCCATCCCACTGGAGGACTTGGCGGTGGCGAGATCAGCCATAGTTTGCCAGCATCTGGCAATTTGAGATATGCGTTTGGGTCGTTGCCTTCTTCAAATAGCGATAAGGGCGTATGCTGAGAGAAAAACACTCTTAGTGAAGGGCACCAGTCGTGATGGTTGCATGCAGTATTGACGACAAGCTTTGCGTTGAAAGCATCTTTGGCAAACCGACAAACCACAATAATCCGTCCAAAGGATTTTAATGGAGCCCAGTGAATAATCGGGATTTGTTTAGCAACAAGGAGTTGCTTTAGATGCGAAGCCAGGGAATCTTCTCCTGCAAAGTCGGGTTTTGATAACCCAGCGATGATTATAGTGTTTGTTGGTTCTTTTGTCATTTTTTGTGGCGTCTGTGAACGAGAGTCTGTTCGGGAAATAGTCTTTGAGTGGTTAAATTGTTGTTATGCTGACATGAAAATGGGAATAGCAAATGGTTTTATAATCAAGAGAGTTGGTAAGCCAGTGAGGGTTTTTGGGAGAGGCGCAAAAGGGGAGGCAAGGCAAAAACAAAAAAAAAAAAAAATCTGTTGGGCGCCGCAGCCGAGCTCGCTCGCTGTAATGAGGCTGTGCAAAAATCCCAGATGGCTCTAGAGTAATGTTAAAACACGTTTTGGCGGGCGGGTATTGTGGGTGTGTGACGGCTTTTGTGACGTCTTGACGGACGACTTCCGTCCCAGGGTTTCACTCTGACTCTGAGGAAATGATCGGATTTGTTAATCCTATGAGTTCAACGCCTGGTTTGGTTGTTGAGTTGTGTAGTTAGATGGATCGGCCTGGGCATTGTTTGAGGTTGTTCAGCATTATTGCAAGAGGTCACAGGTCAAAGATCAGAGATCAGAGATACCGTAGACTATAGGCTGCCCGACTAGTATAAGCGGGTGTGGTAATAATTGCTAGCCGATATTAATTATTCTGAGATTAACAATGGATTATAGTCGCGATGACATGACGTAGATCATCATGGTCATCATCACGAACTATAATTATTCCATCCATTTCTTTTCATTGCCTTGGTTTCCTTTCGATGTGACAGAGTTGGGCAGTGCTGAGGCTGAAGAATGGGTAATGTCGCGGGGCTCGGCCGAGGACGGTCACACGAGCCGCAGTGTCAGCATCGCCGATAAGGGAGATTGTCAGGCTTCCATAACCCCCTAACATGTATGGAACGAATATAGGAATCCCGAGCCGGGTATGTCGATCTTTGTTGTTTTTCGAGGCTTAGAACGAAAACACCTGTGTCGTTGTAACATTGCAATCCACTGTCACGAGGACGAGGACGAGGATCTCGACTGCTTCGCCTATTCATTTCTCAACAAATTTCGTTTCACTGCCCAATTTATTCAGCTCATCAAAGTCTTGAAGGTTGAAACTATAGTTTTGAACTTGAGTTGTGCCTAGGTTAGGAAATTACAAGTTTGCGTTAAACAGCACTAAGGTTTAACTTCACTTAACCTACTCAAGGTTCTGCGGGTGCGGCGCAAACGGCTAATTTCTTGTTCAACTCTATGGTTCTATAGATTTTCCAATAAAAACGGGTCTTGAGATTAGCTCCCATGCAGGAAGTCTGACACCCAGAAATAGCTACAGGCAGTGTATGCCCACGAGCCTGTGGTTGTTGCTGTTCCAGCCTTGATCTTGACGGAGGGGCTTGTGCTTGAGCCGCTCCCGAGTGCAACACGCCTCATTTGTTTTGCCACATCGTTGAATTTGAGCTGTTGGCGTGCAATTCGATCTCAGCTAAAAGACACTGAAAAAAACTAATGAGTTTGGGCTGCAGTTGTTTGTCTTTACGGGAAAAGATATAAATATCATAAATTCAATGAATTTAAAAGCAAGATCCACACATTTTAGACTCTAAAAATAAATAGCCAATACTCATTTTCGTTGATGGTGATTATATCCCAGATTTATGCGGATTGGGCATTGCTACGAGAAAAAGTTACAGGGTGGCTGTGATAACGCAATAAAGTCACATATGGATATTAACAATGTGATATATAGCTTAGTCTTTTCTTGTAGTGTTCGGTGACAATATTTCATCTAATCAATAAGTGAATGCCAAATTGTCAAGTTACATACATCAACACCGTGCGTTTGAATGTATATGAGCCGCACTGTTGGACGCATACCATCGGCGGTATAGACCACTTTATGACCAGTAAAGAAGGGCTAGTCTCATTTTTCTTTGTCTTGAACACAGCCTGGCACTTATTTTGCAAATAAGGCGTAGTCCCACCGATGGATCCGTTCAACGACTCTTCCTCAATTACTGTGTTCCTTTCGTATATTTTGTCACCCCTCTGTTGCTATCAATCAAGTACATGCTATATAGGGATTCGAATATGGGCAACTAATCTCTTATTTTTACGTCTACTCTTATATATACTGACAATTGAGACGTGGCTCACCATTGATACCTTCAGCCACTGAATCGCAAAATGTAGAAGGCGTATCTGTTTATAAACCACACAAACACCGTTTCAGTCTACAAAAATCGAAGCTGGTTCACTTGTACATAGATTAACGGTTCCCGGCGCGTAGTCTCTTAATGTCAATGATCTTCAAAGTCACTACTGAATCAAGTCTAGTGTCAACTTGAAGAAAAACTATAAATATGGCATCAAATTCGCCTGCTTTCTTTTGGAATTTTGTTCTGTAACTGCCTTCGCGGCGTTCTCATTGATAAACCCTCGCTGTTGAAAATATATATTCTCGTTTGTTATACTGCGAACCAATTCTCCATCAAACCAAGACGTAGTAACAATAAATGTAAAAAATGGAATAACCCAGCTGCGGGAAAGGGGGCGGCCCAAGCCAGCAGGCAAGCCATCCCGAAATATGGAGAACCCCCACAGAGTTCATAGTCTCGGAACTTTCGTCCGTCGTTCTAGCCGTTTATTTACGATTACAACCGCTCGATCGATCAACTATAATCCCGGCTGAGTCTATGTTGTACGCTACATACACTTATATGTACAACCTTTTGGGAGAGAGCTGTCCGGAGCCGCTTATATTCCTCTCTGTCTCATCCCATGCACCAGTAAATCTATGCACAACCAACAAATAAACTGCGACGAGAACGACCATTTAGACTTGCACTGCATAAATTATTATTACTCGAAACCCGAGTGCCATGGATCTTGGCACGTAATTCCAAAACGGAAGCGTCCTCTCTGGGAATTCCGAGTTTTGGTTTGTAGTTCGAACGAGATATACCAAATATTACTGGAGCAACGAGCCGTCCCCACCGAAGAATTTCAGAATGCGGCTCAGATTGACATTGAATAAACGGAGGGAAAAATCCGATTGAAAAAAGTGCAAAATTCACTAGATAGAATCTCGGAGTTGAGTTGTTTAAACGCGCTTCACTATTCAGTACGTAGCATCATCTACAGTCTATACGGCAAAAAGAGTCCATGCATCTCGGGCACTTCTAAACAATCCCAGTCCAAACGGAACCCGTGTACACGCGCAATTGGTATCCATACAGGGTACCGATCACAACCTGCCGGTATAATAGCCAAACTCTCGGTCTGCTCTGATTGGCAGCCTGAAGCAGCATGCTCCTGTGTAGTTTAAAGCTTGGGAAAATGCGCGGCGAAGAAAAACGCCGTGCATATGCTTCAAAACTGAATCTCTAGGCAGGTCACGTGATGATTTTTGTTTTTCCCGCAGTGGAGAATATGACGCTGACGTCAGCGAGTTGCAGGAGCCACTTATCGCTAGCCTCAGGAGTAACCGCTGTAGATGGCGGAGGTGTCTAATCTCGATAGTGCGATCGAGTCGAGTCGCATACCGGATATCTGGGTATCACCATCGGATTCAAACCTGGTATCTTTGTCCGTATTCGATCAATAGAAGCGAAAATGATGCATGCAAAAGGGTACTTTATAACTTGCAACAGTCCTTCAAACCGTTTCGACTGATAACGCAATAAGGATGTAGAAAAGCGAGAGAAAATCAAGCGAATCGCTTTGGGATAATACCATATCCCAAATCCAGCGCATAGATATTACATGCACTGCATCCGCATATTCTTTGCAGTATTATCCTTAAGGAAAATCAAAACCCTGTTAATACGTAACCGCGCGTAACCATGACAACTGCCTCTCAACGTCATTCCATCCAACCCACTTTGTCGATTACGATTACGATTACGATCACGAGCTATTGGTCAAAAAATTCGATCTTTCCATGACAAAGGACGGAAAGCTTGGCTCCTTTTTCTTTTGTCTTTCGTAAAACGCCAAAAGCTTATTTTGTCAGTGGCGTAGAACCCAGATATTTCGTCCCTGTTTCAATACAGAGTTACTGCATCTGGATAGTATTCTTTTGCGGCCGCTTTTTATTTATCCGTTAATCTCCACCGGTTTTTTAACGACGTCACCTGCTCTTAAAGTTTGCCGTTTGGTTCGAATGTTCTTTTTTATTGTTTTAAAAATTTCTTCCTCCGAACCATAATATTTTATCCACTATGATGGGCGGTGCGCCAAGTTTGCTGTAGGCCCAGACATCATATGCGGTCGCCTTTTCTGCAATAAAATTTTGCCTTTTCTGTGTCTTAGCCAGCGCAAAATCCGTTTCTTTCCCTCATGCACGGCACGCACCCGTGGAGTCACAATCGCACACTAAACCCGCTTCGTGTTCTCTATCGATAGACGAAAAACAAAAAACAGGAATCGACCGCGTACGTCTCGAGGCAACCGTAACCGTAACCACAACCAGTTTGAGGCGGTCCCACAACAGTTGTCACGTTAGGAGCAATGACAGCCTAGAACAGCGAATACTCGCGTGTCGTTGACAAAAATGTAATAGGTCGTGTCGCGAGTGTATTGTAATAATGATGTACATTTATACACCGCAACAGAAAGTATAGTCGCTGTTATTATTCTTGCGTGATTTCAAATATAATGTCAACAGCATTGTGGTGATTTCCTCTGCCTGCCCCCCTATTTTTTTAAAAAGAACACTAGCGCCCTTTTTTTTTCAGTAAAACCCGGGAAAGGCCCAGTATTTATACTTTGGCGACCAAAGAAGGGCCATACGGCTGCGACGCCGTATGTGATGATCGCCCCACGTTAAACCTCATCTTTCCATGCCCAATCATCTCACAATGCTCGGCGATACCTTTCACTTCCAATGCTTGTTTACCTATGTTAACACGCCATACGAAGATTAGCGCCTCATGCATCTATGTGGTACAGTCATCAAAATACGTGGCGTTAGTAAGCCCCACATCCATGCTTACCTTATCCTCCCAACGCAATCGCACTTCCTCGCACGTAGCTCGTACACGAAATGGCATCATTGACCTAAAAAAGCAAGTCGGTAGAATCCCCCTTATATGCGCACTACACCCTGCTATTGCTTTTTTGGTTCTCTGTTACAATTTGGTATAATTGTTTTTTTTTGTCTTTTGTCTGATAGAATGTTTTGTGTGGATGGAAAATCTTTGCTAGCTTTGTACAGACTTAAGCATGCTTGCAACGTGCGGTGGGTGTTAAAGCAACCCTCTATAGGCCAATTAGGACCGTACAGAACCAAGGAAGAGGGGGCTATCTCTGTCTTTGGTTTGCCGAACGAGGGGCCTGCTATATCGCATTTATGTCCAAAGAAAAAAAATTGTTACTTTTTTGGTTTATTTTGGCGTGGACATTATATAGTTGTTTTGAAAAAGGAAACGTGAGTGCGGCGTAACACAAAGTATAAATATCCTGCTTGCCCCCCCTCTCTTTTTGCTCTCGGATAAATCGTGAACATTTAAGGGGACGATAATAAAACATCATTCTGTAAAAAGATGAGCTATTCAACAAATCAGGACGGAATAATACCAGATGATTATCGTAATCCGGTTGCGGCTCATCAAGACACTGAGAATTACCGCCATCGGACGAACAAAGCAGATGATGGCGATAAGGTAAAAACTGTTGATTCTGCTTCGTTATCTAGAGACGAAGAAGCTTCAATCCAAGAAGGATCTTTGGATGCTTATCTTGCAGCTCAAAAAGAATCTGAAGAAGGAAATGATATCAAATACCGTAGTATGGGATTGTGGAAGACGTGCAGTTTGATGCTGAGTTTGTACTCTTGTTTGGCCATGGTTTCTTTCCCATGGTCCTATTCCATCCTTGGGATTGTACCGGGGATTATTATTACGGTTGCCATTTCAATTATCTGTGTTTATTCTTCATTGGTTTTGTGGAAGTTTTGTTTACGAAATCCAACTGTTTTGGATACTTGTGATATTGGACAATTGTTGATGGGAGGGAGAAGATGGGCATGGTATTTTACCGGAGTTTGTTTTGTTTTGAACAATACTTTTATTATGGGTTTGCATTTGTTGACATGGTCGGAATATATCAATACTATGGCTGATTATCCTTTCTGTACCATTATTTCGACTGTTATTGCATTGGTGATTTGCTTTGTCTGTTCTTTGCCAAGAACTTTGGACAGTTTGTCATGGTTGGGTGTATTTTCTGAAGTTACAATGGCAATCGCTGCTATCATGTGTGTGATTTTTGCTGCTGTTCAGAGTCACCCTGGCCATTATGATCCAGCTGTTCCAGTAGTTTGGAATGTTTGGCCAAAGGAAGGCACTACATATGTTGAAGGTATGAGTGCCATGCTTAACATTATGTTTACCTTTGTTGGTCAAATCACATATCCGTCTATTATTGCAGAAATGAAAAATCCTCGACAATTCCATATTGCAGTCAAGTTGGTTGCAGTTGGTCAAGTCATCTTTTTCTGTTTGGTTGGTTCTATTGTCTATGTTTACTGCGGTGATGCATATACAGTTGCTCCAGCATTTGGGTCTCTTTCACCAGTTTTCAAGAAGATTGCATTTTCGTTTGCTGTTCCAACCACCATCTTTTTGGGTGTCATGTACGCATCTATTACAGCCAAGTTAATCTTTTTCCGAGTTTTTAGAGGTACTCGACATTTGGCCAACCATACCAAGACTGGATGGGCCGGCTGGGCCGGGATTTTGTTTGCATTGTGGATTCTTGCGTTTATCATTGCAGAAGCCATTCCGTTCTTTTCAGATTTGTTGTCTTTGATGAGTTCATTGTTTGACTCTTTCTTTGGTTTCATTTTCTGGGGTCTTGCATATATTCAAATGAGACGGGAAGATTTGGGTCCAGGTTGGTGGAAACGATTGAGTGCTTGGGGTTATGTCGAATTGTCGATTAATATCGCGTATATTATTACCGGGTTTTATTTGCTTGGTCCTGGTACTTATGCAACTGCTAAATCTATTGCATTGAACTTCCAAAGTGGCACTGTTGGTGCCGCTTTTAGTTGTGATGATAATGGGTTGTAATGTGGTCTCGTTGTGTGTGTTTTATTTGTGTTTTTATGTATTATAGATTAGAAGGCTTATATTTGTTTTTTGAAAATATGATAATTATTATTGTGATGACAAGATAATCGATGGAAGTAACCTATTTTTTGATCGGCCACGTACTGTGCGGCGTAATAGTATAGCTATTGCTCACCCCACTGATGCAAACGCAAAACTATAACGGTTACGGATAAAATATATATCTGAGTCATTTTTTCCAAGACCTTAGATTCACAAATATTGCTATTTTTGATCTTCGGTGAGGCGCCAACGTATCCGAATAGCAATCGTAACCGCCCTGTCTCTGACGAGCCACTTCGCATATCTGGCTCGGCTCGAAGCCGGCGGCGAAATGACCGGAACCTCGGCCCGGGTAACTCTCTTCAACTTTATCACAACTCACTCCACAGTCAAGATCATGAAGACGGTGGCGATTCTCGAGGCTGATGTACCAGCACCAAAGGTTTTGGAAACCCGAGGACGATATGGTGATATATTTGAAAAACTGTTAAGAACTGCCGGTTTGGATACCGAGTCGTGGAATATCGAGAAGTATGATGTAGTGGACAAGCTGGAGTTCCCTCAGATTGATTCAATCGACGCTATTCTAATCACCGGATCGAAGCATAACTCTTACGACTGCGACGATTGGATTCTAAAGCTGGTTGAATTCACACAACTTGCATTGTCTAAGGGTAAAAAACTCGTCGGGATCTGTTTTGGTCATCAAATCATTGCTCGTGCCATGGGCGTCAAAGTCGGTCCAAACACTCAAGGATGGGAAGTCTCAGTAGAGCCGATTCAGCTCACAGAAACCGGACTGAAATTATTCCCAGAGGCTAAAGCCAGGGGTGGCCAACTTTCGATCATGCAATTGCATCAGGATATAGTTTACGATTTGCCCCCTGGCACGCAGCTACTGGCATCTACAGACATCTGTCGAATTCAAGGGTTCTACAAGCAAAGCACGGAGACTGATCCAGCTGGAATATGGACAGTTCAGGGTCATCCAGAGTTTACCGAAGATATGATCCAAGCGGTTATCGAGTTGCGGAAGGAAAAGTTTGGTGAAGCCTTGTCTGCGGATGCACTCCAACGATCGACCAGTCACCACGATGGGCTACCCCTTGCAAGATCGGTAATCCAATTCCTTGATTCCGAGCCGGAATAGGTGATTCCATCGAAAAGCATTTAATAGAAGATTCTAAGCCCCTCGGCTCGCATCGCGACTTTATAAATAAATATTCCTTTCCGAATTTTGCTATATAATGCCCAGTCTTCCTTTGCATTTAGTACCTGGCTCTACCTGTACCTGGGGCTGCAACCACAACCCACTTTGTTTCTCTTTTTAGCTGGTGCCTTGCGTAACAAACTGTTTGGTCTGTTTGCGTACATTCCTCTCCCAAATTCCAGCTGCTTTTTTAGCCACACTCCCCCCAAAGCAAGCGAAAGCAAAAACCATCACTGCATTAAGAAAGTATATAAAGTTTTCCGGGTCTTTCTTTTTTTCGCTGCTAACTCAATCTTTGTCGAAACAAACACGCATTTACTTTGAACTTTTGTTTTTAGTTAAAAATATAACACACACAACAAACACAAAAAGGTCGCTTAAAGACGATAAACTAAATCATGGAATCAAAAAGGGTTCCAACGCGGTATAGAAAAGCGCGGCAGGTGGTTACAGTTGGTAGTGATGCAGCAGCTGATTCTGACCGACCGAAACTTAAGCTTACTACGACAGATCTTAATCACCAGCCAACACCACACCACAATTTGAATAGTCAAGAATCTGCATCTGAAAGTGAAGAATATTCGACTCCTGGGGCATGGTCTTTTTCTAGTACTAATCCTGGGCCCTTATCAAGTGAGGCTACTAGTAGTACTGCATCAGGTTCTTTTTTCCAACAAACCAACGTCAGCAATTTGAGTTTGACCCCGAGCCATCGCAGTGTGAGTAATCAAAGTGCTGATGGCAGGAGTAACGGTGGAGGCAAAGACGATTGTAAGAGCCAGAGTCAGGGCCAGAGCGAGAGCCAGAGCCACAACCACAACCACAGCCAAACTCACAGTCTGAAGAGCAAAACAAGCGTATCAAGTTTAAGAGGCGAAATGGTCACAATAAATTTTAAACTGCCAACACAGATGGTTTTGAAAACTGTAAACGAAAACAAGACTGTCAACGAGTTGTTGTTAGATATTGTTTCGGAGCATCGGTACGAATTAACGAGTGATGATGTGGACGAGTATATGATGTGGGAGGTGTATGAACAGGACAATCACAAGAAGATTAAACGACCGATTCGGTCGCATGAGTTTTTGAAATTCGTATGGCAATCATGGTCGGTGGGGAATAATAATTCAAATCACATTGAGGTGGGGCCATCGAGTAAACGACTGGATATCGCATCCATTGCATCATTGGTCCCTCGACGGGATCTTCTCAGCAAGGACCCGAAATTTAAAGGACGGGTGTATTATTATCGAAATCAGAGTGACTGGCGCAAAGGATGGATGGAGATTTCCAATGGATTACTAACACTAAGGAAACGAGAAGAAGGACGTGAGGTCAGAGCACTAACATTGAACGAGTTTGATTTGTATGAATCATCATCAAGTTCGACCAATTCATCGCCAGGCAAATATTCATTTGTAATGCGGTCTCAGCAGAGTCCGGATTATTTCATGGACAAGACAGACGCGATCCATTATTTTGCTACGGATTCACGGCAAGACCATGAATTGTTGCGGAATATTGTATATTCGTTGCGATCTCAGGCGGTGAATAAACATTGTACAACATATCAGCAGAATCTAGACGACGAGGGTGCTTCTCAGGAAGAAGAAAAGAGTAACCTGATGCAAACGATTACGAAAAGAGAGTCCGACATGGCGGATCAGATCCCATTATCCAAGCTACAATTGGACTCTCAGCGTGAAATCAAACAAGATGGGTTACTTGGAGCAGCATACCAGAAAAAACTAGCAGCCGGGTCATCATCAAACCATACATCACCTGTATCACCACTAAACGCTGCCCAAACATTTGCACCAAACTCGCTTCTGTCCAAACCAACCCCATTATCAAACGCCGCGACTCCAATGTTTGAGTCCAGTCGAGGGTTAATGGGACAAGCGTACGGGACGAATTCAAAATCGTCTCAAAAGCCGCTTCCTCAGCATAGTATGGCGGTTCAGCATCGTCTTCGATAAAAAAAAAAAAAAACACATAGTTTATTTATTGTATTATTATATTTTTCGTTCGAAAAAAAAAGATCAAACAAAAGCTACAGCAAAAAGGCATCAGAAAAAAGTGAATAAATTTGGTTGTGTAGTCATGTCAAGGGGTCTAATCCTCTTTCATAAACACGGACCAAGGGTATCATCATTTGCCGTTGAAGAAAAGAAACAGAATGTTGCGGGCTTGAAGATTTATTTTATGGTCGGGGAAAATTAGGGCTTCGTGCCCTAACGAATGTTGGGGCAGTCACTGGGTAAATCTCAGCACGAATTTTTTTCCAACTCCCACCTCAAACACTCACAACCGCCAAAAAAATCCACCCCCATTGATCATATACCCACTACAACACATTCGACAAAAATGGTATTCCAAAAGGTTGAAAAGTCCTCTGCGTATCACTCTCGATTCCAGACCCCATTCCGACGAAGACGGGAAGGTAAGACCGACTACTACGCTCGAAAGCGTTTGGTCGCTCAACACAAGGCCAAGTACAACTCTCCAAAGTACAGATTGGTTGTTCGATTCACCAACCGAGATATCATTGCTCAAATCATTTCTTCTCAAATCTCCGGTGATGTTGTCATGTCTGCCGCATATGCCCACGAATTGCCACGATACGGGATCACCCACGGTCTCACCAACTGGGCCTCTGCCTACGCTGTTGGTTTGTTGTTGGCCCGACGTGTGTTGAAGAAGCTTGGCTTGGACGAACAATACGTTGGTGACGAAGAAGTCTCTGGTGAATACGAAATCACCGAAGCTGTCGAAGACGGTCCACGACCATTCAAGGTCTTCTTGGACGTTGGTCTTGCTCGAACCACCACTGGTGCCAAGATCTTCGCCGTCATGAAGGGTGCTTCTGACGGTGGATTGTACGTTCCTCACAGCCCAAAGCGTTTGCCAGGTTACGACATGGAAACCGAAGAATTGGACTCTGATACTTTGCGAAAGTACATTATGGGCGGCCACGTTGCTGAATACATGGAAGAATTGGAAGATGATGATGAAGAACGATACAAGCAAGTGTTCAAGTCTTATATCGAAGATGACATTGGAGCTGACGAATTGGAAGATTTGTTTGAAGAATCCCACAAGAAGATTCGTGCCGACCCAGAAATCAAACTCACTACCAAGAAGTCCAAGGAAGAATACTCTAAGGTTTCTGCAAAGAACAAGCAACCAAAGCTCACCAAGGCTCAACGAGAAGAACGAATCCAAGCCAAGATTGCTGCTTTCAAGGCCGAAAAATAAAAAAAAAAAAAAAAAAATATTAATATTTTTGTGTAGTAATAATAATTCCAAAAAAATTAAAATAAATATACATGACTGTTTTTTCGTTTAGTTTCTCAACTACTTACTCTTGGCTAAGTACCCTCGCAAGATCATTAATCACCAAATCCAAAGTTTTATCATCAATTGCCTCGGACTCATGCGATGATGATGAATGATGCGACTGTTGGTCCTTGTCGTCATCTTCATTGGGGATATCAAATTCGCCCAGAATCTTGATCAATTCTGGCCCATGGTTCTCCTTGACCTTGTCAATCAACGAATTGACAGTTTCCGACCCCTTGGCGGTCAACACTGCTCGACGAACCTGTTCCCCACTGGCAATTGCACCAATACGGGTTTGCGCCGCTTTAGGATGTTGAGACATGTATGTCCCAAACCGATGAAACTGTCCTTCTTCTTGTTCTTGTGCCTTTGCATGCAACGAAGTAGACGAAGATTTCCGTGATATCGGCTGCTCATCTGCAATCGATTCAACTTGCAAGTCTGGATGCTGTGCTGTTGGTAGTAACGAAGACGATGTTGCCCCTGGGGCAATCCCCCCGTATTGATCACTAAGATGCGACAGAACCAAAGTCTCATCAGCATCATCGTCATCACTCTTTTCTTTAATGCCATAAGCACGCATTTTTTCGTCATAAATCTTCAACACTTTTTCCAATGTCCCATCCAAAAACACCAACCGAATCAACGTCTCTTTACACTTCGTCGTTAACCCTTCGGCATTCTTCTTAGTAAACAACTCCTTCAACTCCTCATGGATCCATCCACGGACATTTCTAGCCCGTAGAACCATTTTATCTGTAACTTGACGACATTTAATCTCATCATCATCAATATTAGATCGCAAAATATCCCCAACAGCATGTGCCAACTCATTCCCAACTTCGACCAAATCTCCTCTATCCCGTTGCAATGCTTCATCACTAGACTCCTGATCCTTCAACCGTCCAGCAACAGCTGCTTCCATATTAACCAAGCAGAAATGTGCCAACCGCCGTTGAATAGTATCAGGTACCAAATCCGAGTCAATTTCAACCCGATAAATAGTCGATGAGATATCCACAGCCGTAGTAAGTGCGGCGGTGGCAGTTTTGTCAATTCGTCGGTTATTCAACACGGATATATGCACCAAATTTGGACACTTGGCAAATGCTTCTGAAAGCAACACCACGTCATCAGAGCTGAGGTTACTCGAATCAAGATGAAGTCGTCGGAGATCTTTGAATCTTGGTAGCAATTCTGCCAATGTTGTAGTGAAAGCTGGGAACAGTGCTGGGTTACTACTCAAGTCGAGGTATCGCATGTAATTATTCTTGGCAAGTACTGACACCAATTCTGTAGCAAAACTCACATCTTTCAAACAAGTAGAGTTCAATGACAGCTGTACAAGGTTAACATGAGACGCGACTTGTGCCACAGCATCCCAACATGCCCCAAGATCATTACCACCCAGATCCAGCCCTTGACAGTTGCAATTTTCGTCCTCAAGCCATCGTTTGATCACTTGAAGATCTTCAAATTGCAGGTCATTCAGTGCCAACCCCAACCGTACAGTTCGGAGCGAACATGCTTCTTCAATCAAAGTATCCAACTTCTCACCCGGTATCATGCATCCATTAACCAACAACTCATCTATCCCTCCTCTTGCAACCAATGCTTTAATGAACAAATCCCAGTTCACGTCCGATCGATCGGAGCCTGGTTTAATTTGTTGTTTTGTGCGCTTTGGGTCAATCTGAATACTCAAATCCAATTTAACCACCGTGGTATTCTCCGCCAAAAAGGCACACAACGCCTTCCATCCCTTTTCATGCACCAAAACATTCTTCAACGACAATTTATACAAAAATTTTGAATGCATCAATCCGGTTAAAATAAGCACAAGCATATCGTCTGACAAATGCGCATTATCCAAAACCACCATGTGAATTGGCGCCACGCTCAAAAAATCTGAGAATGACAATATTTCAATCAACGTCGGCCTTGGATTCATCATACGGATAATATCCAATGGAGCTTCTCTACCTTTAATCTGTTTCAATGTAGCAGGAATCGGCAAAATCTCGCGCAAATGGCAGCACCGAGTATACATCCTTTCCAAACTTGTATCTGGTTCAATTTCTTGTCCATCGTCCCCGGTATCTCCATCTTTATGCTCCATATCCTCCTTGTTTTCTGTCGGCTTTTCAATCTTCAAATCTTTCTGACCTAATCCAACACCCATTGCTTCCTTTTCCTCATCAGTATTATCCTCATCATCTTCAAAATTCTGAGTAGGCAAAAGTTTTCTTAATGTTGAAGCACCACCGCTTTTTAATGAATTTGAAATTCTTATTGCCGCATCATATGCAGTCTGGCTAGCCAAACTGGCGGTGGCCGCATAATTCCTTGGCAAGTAATAAGAGCCTCCGGGTGCTTCTGCGGCTAACGTCTGATGATTCCTAATCACCTCACCATTTTCTAATACAGTAATATTTCCTGGTTTTGGATGTCGTGAGGGGATTTGTTGTGGTGGATCGTGTTCTAACACCTGACGATCAAACGTCACTCGTTTAGGCAAAACACCTTCGACTTCTGCCAGTTTGCACCTTTTTCGATGCCAGTTTTTATTCAATACCACTCGTGGCTTATCCTTGGATTCAGCTAGTTGAACTTCCGAGTTTGTCAAACTTCCATAAGGACTTGACCGGTTTGAAAACCGCCTCAGTTTATTCATCAACCCTGCAGGCTTCTGGAGCGGTTGCTGCGGTGGTGGTGGTGATGATGAAGCCACTAAAGCAGTGTTATTGTTATTATTGCCGATCGTGACAGGCGTTGACGGTACAGTTTCTACTGTAACCTGAGGTGAAGATGCCCTAGGAGGTTCGAAGTATGAATGATGTCCTTTTTCGCTACTATCCTCCTCAGGTACTGGACTTGGAGAATGGTGGAATTTCGAACTGAAAGAATGTAACCAACCTCTACGCTGTAGAGGGTTGGAATTACCTCGTTTCCTCGTAACCTTGCTTGATACACCATTATCATCTTTCGAACCAGACGGTTGTTCAGTTTCATCTGGTCCATGCACTACTGAGTGTTCTGGTAACGTTTGTGTTCTTCCGAGACTGCTAGTACCATCATCATCGTCAGTCTTCTCATTTGGAATCTCATAATGTGATTCAATCGTTGGTAATGTTGCTTCCTTCTGAACAGAACGAGTTTTAGGTAACGTAGCGGATCTAGATCGTCTTACACCTGTTACATTTTCGTCAGCATTTCTATTAACCTTCTTTGATCAATACACTTACCCTTGTCATGAATACTCAAACTATTCCCACGAGCCAACCAATCAATATCGTTGTTGGCCACACCACACCGGTCTGGGCCTAGCCTCGGCGTCAAAGAGACATCTGAATCTGACGATGACATGGACATCGACCCATTGTTGATAATAATATCCCCGTTAGGAGGAGACTTGGAATCCTCCGACTGGGTTGAAGCAGCCATAGTCATTTGTATTGACACTGGGTCTTCTGTCGGTTATATTTTGGGTTGTTGCCTTGTTTAAAAAAGCGAAGGTTGGAGTGAGAGAGAGAAGAGGAGATGAAGGAGAGGCTTTTGTTTAAAACGCCCAAAAAGCACAAGAGCAAAGTTGTAGAGCTTTTATGCCGATTGCCGGGACAAAACAAAAAAAAAAAGAGGGCAAAGAAAAGTGGAGTGGATTCTTGGCGAAGAGGGAGGTCATCAGTGTCATTTTTTTGATCATGTGACTTGCATTTAAAGGGGAAAGTCTATTTACTGCTAATTTGATTGGCCACTTGAAGTCAAAGGAATAAACATCGAAGAGACCGGTGATACTGATCTGGCGATATACTACGCATCGCGTGAACTCAACTGGATCGGGTGAGTCGCTAAGTTCTAATGCATCTCATGCCCGATGGATGGATAAATGATTAAATCATTCTTGTAAATCCTGCAGGGGGGAAAAACTACCAGAAAAAGAATCAGTCATTAGGATGTGGTCAGATGAGTTTCGGAATTACTGATCTCACTGATCTCGTCTTCAGCTTTTTAGCTTTCAAATAATAACGCTCCTTGCTGGCTGTCAACCACCTGGTCAGGCTTAGGTAAGAATTTGGTCCAGCGCCGCCGCGTCCATCTCCCAATCTCTTCTCCACCACTACCGACACTCAGACATAAACCAGCGCATCACTATGATCCTTCTACTACTCAGCTACGTGGGGATAATCGGCGCGTTCTTGTCATTGACAATGGCAATCGCATCTGGATTGTATTATCTTTCTGAACAAGTTGAGGAATACACAGTTTTTACCAAGAAATTGCTGTCACGAACAATATATGGCATTATTGCAGTACACGTATTGCTGATTGTCTTCGACGGGTTCCCATTGAAATTAACGCTATTTTCAATCGCGGCACACGTTCTTTATCTTCAAAACCTCAAAAGATTTCCATTCATCAACTTGACCAGCGGAGTTTTCATCTCTAGCTGTGCAATGGTATGTCTTAACCATTGGTTTTGGTTCCGGCATTTTTCAAATCCCGATTTACCACCATACGCGATTTTATCGGAACGGCCATCATACCAAGGACAAACGCATCCACCATTTGCTCAAGTGGCTTCATTCTTTGGACTGTGCGTCTGGTTGATTCCATTTGCACTATTTATCAGTCTAAGCGCCAGTGATAACGTTTTGCCTTTCACTAACGAAACTACCAGTGATGACCACGAAGACAGCGGCGCGGCCAAGGCTAAGCGAAGATCTGCCAGTGTGGCCAAGGTTTTGGTTGAAAAACTCTGGGATATTATAGCATTAACAGGACAAAAACTAGGATATGATTGGGACCGAGGAGGACGAATTGTATAGTTCGAAAATATTTGAATTAGAAACTTGTCTGTCTGTGCGTTTGTGTGTGTGTGTGTTGTGTAAATAAAATCCGAGAAATAACGGAAATGGCCGGACTCTTAATGCCCCTACGGAAGTTGGGATCCACCTAAGCGGATTATTTCGGGAGTCTTTTTATCCCAACAGTTTTTCTATTTTTTTTCACCGTTTTTCCCTCTTCCTATTTTTCCCACTTACTACACAGTTTCAAAGAAACTTTTCATTCATTCACCACCCATAACCACTACAATGACTCTCTCTTCGGTGACTTCCAAGCGATTGGCTTCTACACTATCAAGAGTTGCTCTTCCAAAGCAGAAACAAGTCTTGATTCCAAGAATGTCCCTTGCTAAATCCGGTCAAGCCGCTGCCTTGAGAACCATGGACGGACAAAAGCGATTGGCCAGTTCCAACGGTGGTGCTACTACCATGACGGTCCGTGATGCTCTCAATGCTGCCATGGCTGAAGAAATGGATCGAGATGATAATGTTTTCTTGATGGGTGAAGAAGTTGGTCAATATAACGGTGCCTACAAGGTTTCAAAGGGTCTCCTGGATCGATTCGGTGAAAAGCGGGTTATTGATACTCCAATTACAGAAATGGGTTTTGCTGGTCTATGTGTTGGTTCTGCCTTGGCTGGTTTGAAACCAATCTGTGAATTCATGACTTTTAACTTTGCCATGCAAGCCATTGATCAGATTTTGAACTCTGGTGCGAAGACTTTTTACATGTCTGGTGGTACTCAACAATGTAATGTGACTTTTAGAGGTCCAAATGGTGCTGCTGCCGGTGTAGGTGCTCAGCATTCTCAAGATTATTCTGCTTGGTACGGGTCTGTCCCAGGTTTGAAGGTTGTTTCTCCATATTCTTCTGAAGATTGTAAAGGATTGTTGAAGGCTTCCATTCGAGATCCAAATGTTACAGTGTTTTTGGAAAATGAAATCATGTATGGTGAATCTTTCCCAATGTCTGAAGAAGCAATGAGTCCAGATTTCGTTATTCCATTTGGTCAAGCCAAGATTGAACGAAGCGGGTCTGATATCACCTTGGTTGGACACTCTCGAAATGTCCACACTGCTTTGCAAGCAGCTGATCTATTAAAGAAGAAATATAATGTGGAAGCTGAAGTTATCAACTTGCGAACTATCAAGCCATTGGATATTCCAACCATTATCAAGTCTGTCAAGAAGACCAACAGAATTGTGTCTGTTGAATCTGGTTATCCAGCATTCGGTGTTGGTTCTGAAATTGCCGCTCAAATCATGGAATCCGAAGCATTTGATTACTTGGATGCTCCAGTTGGTCGAGTTACTGGTGCTGAAGTACCAACTCCATATGCTGTTGAATTGGAAAACTTTGCTTTCCCAACCCCAGAAATTGTTGAACAAGCTGCAAAGACTGCTTTGTACTTGGAAGAGTAAAGTTATGAAAATTTAAAGAATATCTAACGAAATTTTTAAGGAGGGGTTGTAGTTATGTAAAAAAATGACTAAACAGAAAATCGAGGATATGTAATTTGCATTAATTTATATCGCGATATATGGAGAAGAAATTTGTCCCGTTTTTATTTAATTTTTTCCTTTCTTTCTATTTTCACCCGCCGCAAAACTATGGATCTTAGTAAAATATGGGTGTTGGATGGTGCTATGGGCACACTGCTAGATGAAGATATCGCATCTCATGAATTATGGAGTGCTTATGCACTTGTCAAGTATCCGGATACGCTAGTTGATGTGCATAGAGAGTATTACAAAGCCGGAGCTGATATAGCTACGACTGCGTCGTACCAAGCCTCGGTCAGGGGCTTTGTCGAGTCCGGGATCTGTGATAAACAAGGAGCGATCGAATTGATGAGGAAATCAGTGGAATTACCCAAAAGTTTGAACATGGGCCTGGTAGCAGGAGATGTGGGGCCATATGGCGCTTACTTAGCCCAAGGACAGGAATATACCGGAGCTTATGGCCAGATTGATGAACAGGGATTGAAAGAGTTTCATCAAGATCGGCTAAATGCGCTCCAGCATGCTGATGTTCTTGCCATTGAGACAATTCCGAGCTTTTTAGAACTCAAGGTACTGATGGATATTGTCGACCAGGAATGTTGGGTATCTCTATCAGTCAAAGACCCGCAAACGCTAGCCGACGGCACTCCACTGTCTACAGCTGTTGAGCTTGTCGCCAAATCTCCGCATGTTCTCGCGGTAGGCGTCAACTGTGCGCCGTTGGACCAAGCCACAGAGATTCTAACAACAATCAGAAAGTATACAACACTCCCACTGGTGGTATATCCAAATTCCGGAGAAGTTTACAATGGTGAAACCAAATCGTGGAATGGCGCACCAACTGCAAAGACTCTAGCGTCTGAAGCGCCACAGTGGATCCAACTGGGCGCTAAAATCATTGGCGGATGCTGCCGGACTACTCCAAAAGATATCGCAGAGCTGAAAGCAGCAATAGCAATAGAAAATAGTAATGCATAAAAAATAAAAAAAAACAACGATTTCTATATCTATAAATATAAACAATGGCATTTCCATTATCCTTCAACACGCCATGACCCGATCGGCAAGGCTTGGAGCCGCGTCATGCTGCGGCGGATGACCCCAAAAAACAACATCAACCCCACCAAAATGCAAATTATATTCATCACATAATACCCGTCTCTCTCAACTGTGCACTCTCCGTCCATACCAAGACACTTATTCTTGGTCTGTTCTGTGGAACATGAAAAAACTTCAAAAGAGTTTTCCTTTGCCTGTTTAGTCGGCGTACAATAAGCCTTGGTGAAATAATCAACCCCATTGAGAATAATCAACCGCGGCCATTGCCCACCAAGATTCGAAATCGTGTTCAGAGTGGTCATATACGTGCCTCCAATCAAAGGATCGGCAATTTGCGTGTGGAACGCATTGATTGACACAAATTGCACTGTAGACATGAACGACCCCATAATATGCGCCAGAATCACAACCAACAAATACCCCGTTCCATAAGTCCCTGTTTTCGGGAACATCATGACCGATACCATCGACACAAATGCACAAGCTAATCTCCCCACAAACCCCATCATCCACGGCCGCAATGGCGATGATCCAGTAGACCACTTGGCAGCATAATACCCAAAGATAATCTCAAACGGGAAATCAATCAACACAGTCAATGCCAAATCCTCCTTTGAGAACCCCTTTTCAACCAGTTTCAAATTTGTCACTGCTTCATTTGCTTGAAATGCAAATTTGGCAATACAATGGACGAAAATCAACAGCTGGATATTCTTCAGCTTCAAAACCTTATACATTGACCGATACACGTGAGCAATTCCTTCATCACCTTTGGTAAAGTCTTCATGTTTAAAAAGACCAACCAAAATCGTAGTAATCAAATAAATAACCCCCCAGGTGGTCAAATACTGACTCAACGTTACCAAAGGAATATCACTAGGCACTGATCGGAAATACTTATTAGCAAATTCCGGGGAATTAAATGCCAAGAAAACGGTAAACGACATGAAATATCCTGAATTCAACCCAATGGTCTGTGCTGTCGACGCATAAGACAAACTCGGGTGTGACAATAAGGTTAATGCCCATCCATCCACAGCAATATCTTGAGTCGCCGCAAGGAACACCAACAAGAAGAATATACAGGTAATTTTATATAAATTCTTTTCCGCATCAGCCATTATAGGTGAAATGGTGGTACCCAGCCACAGCAGCACAAATGAACTGGTCAGTTGGATTGGTATAATCCAAGACTTGCGTCGTCCAAATGTCTTGGAGTACACTGCATCTACTACCGGACTCCAAAACAATTTCATGCTATAAGGATACGAAGCTAGAGTGAATACGCCCACTTGTCCATAGCTCATTTTCGACTTTAGCAAAAATGGAATCGAACCAAATGCCAACCCAACTGGAATCCCTTGTAGCAGATATAACCCCACAAGAACAAAAAAATTGCGTCTATCGGCAGCTGGAAGTTGACTTAAACTTAGCGTTTTAGTGGAGAATCCATAGTCATCTTCGATTTGGTGTTCCGCTGCCAATAACTTTTCAGCCTCCACGTTATCAAACGGCAGGTCCTGTGAAGATTCCTGCGGTCGTTTCCGATGAGACAGTTCGATTGGAGAATTGTCCATTATTTATTTTTTTCCAGCTTATGGTAGAAGGAAGGAAGGAAAATAAAAAAAGTGTAACGTAGATAGAAACGTTTAGGTTGAAGGATAGAAAAGTGGAAGCCCGGAGTCAAGGGGTTACCTGGTCGTGATTCGCGCTTATAAACTATTTTTTTATGTATACAGGAGGTACGGTACAGTACGTACTCTTGGTCATGATCCGAAGTTTTATATAAATTATTCCTATTCATAGCTAGATTAATTAAAATCTTGAATCAGATTATTTCTTTTCTCTTCCTTTCTAATAAATCAAAACAGCGCTCTGCAGGTCTGAGATCCTGGATTTTGTGGGTGTGCCACGCCAGCCATTTTTTAAGTTTTATATCTCGAGTTAGTTTTGTTTACATTATGGGATACGCGTCTTCACAACAACAGGATGAATTACGACACTGACAACCTTACTCTGGCAAAAGAGAGTATGCTAATCTGGATATGAAATTCAAAAGCTAACAATGCATAGTCGCTGAACTGGAGAATAAAGTCGAGGGGCTTAAGAGCAGGCATGAATCTCTCACCGGTGGTTATACCATAAACACGCATCAGCTCTACGACGAGAATGAGGTATCAATACCACTTAAAGACCGGCATTTGCAACTGAAAACGCTTCATATCGAGAATATTCATCGTTTAACCGGATTAAC
The DNA here is from genome assembly GCA_030557665.1 of Blastobotrys apis. Taxonomy (NCBI): domain Eukaryota; kingdom Fungi; phylum Ascomycota; class Dipodascomycetes; order Dipodascales; family Trichomonascaceae; genus Blastobotrys; species Blastobotrys apis. The sequence continues at coordinate 125,481 of JAKTPN010000289.1, forward strand.
CGCGTTTCAGGTACCCAATCTCGACGGGTTTGGCATCCGAATTGAAGTATTCAACAAGGTCAAATTTGAAGCGCCTCATTATATTATACTACGAAAGAACCCAAAAGGAGTTTTAACGATATATCGACATACTCTACCGGTTTATATTCCTCTCGAGTCATACAAAAAGTTTCTTCCAGACGTGTCAAAAATGGTAAGAAAGATCCGCAAAGATCTAAACCAACATGCCACCAAGAAGAGACAATTGAGTGAGCCAATGGCGAATGTAAAAAAGGTGTCTATTGACAACGCGGCGAGAATGGTCAAGATGCATATGGAAAATAATGATATTGTATATTTATTATGCGAGAGAACCACAATATCAAAGGCAATCAGTGAGAATGATAATACAGAATTGGAGAGCCTTTTGATAGGTCCAATCGCCACTTTGAAAGAGCGACTGGCCTTGGCCACTTTATAAAAATATAATTAATTATTTATTTAATCTTCTATATCTAGGTATTTTCAGCCTGTGTATGGTGTCCAGCCTGTAGGTGTACAGTCTGGGGTTGCCCATCCGAAGGATGTCCAAATACACTTGATAATGCTTCATTTCGCCTGCTGTAAACATATACAACCAAAATCTCAGTCACGCCCCATGCCAACCCTGCCAGTTTTTCCAAAAATGAATGGAAGTAGATGGATGTCATTAATAGCATCCACCACCATAGCGTCAAGATCACCAATGTGAACTTCACCGCCACCGATAACGATCCTTGCTGTAGTTGTTTCTTCAAAGTTGGCAGCAACTCAATCCACAGAAACAGCGACGAATGAGCCAGCAAGAAAGAATGACCACTTGGATCGTATCCACCTTGCCAAGTGCCTCCATGAGCTCTACAAGCCGCCGAAGATACAGTTCCGGTGATCCCTACAGCTCCCTCGCAGGACCCACCGGTCCAGATAAACACTCGGTCCATCAGTGGCAAACCAAAACACCACTGGGCGAACAAGATCCACCATATCGTCGCCATTAAATACCTACATAGCTGTTGTCTAGTTGCATTTCTTTTTTCTGCTGTGAACTGTGTAGTTTGTGAACAAATTGCGATAAATGCCACCGTAGTCCAGAACCATCCTTGGCGAACGAATAATACATTAAAGATGTTCCTTTTATCAGAGAAATATGTCTCTTGTGGATTCGATATAGATACAAGCTGTCCTAGGAACATTGTGATTGGATATATGCATAGAACCGCCCCTTCTTCTAGCGTAACCCACCATTTCCGTTCCTCATTGTCCTCCATTTGTTGATGTTTGATTGTTTTAGAAGCAAGATCCCAACCTCATCACCACTTTTTTTTTTTCTCGACCAAAAGACCGCAAACAATGACCGACCAGCCCGGCGCCGAGGTTGAACCCCCAACGCGTTGGGAAATCGAACTAGAGGTATGTTCTTGTGGATAGTTATGAAGCTAATAGATTCAGTTTGTTCAGAGTTTGGCGAATCCACAGTATTTGAATTTCCTGGCCCAAACCAAAATGCTAGAATCAGACGAGTTTTTGAGCTACTTGGAGTATCTCGAATACTGGAGGAAACCAGAAAATGTACAGTACCTGATCTATCCTAATTGTTTACATGTATTGACATTGTTAAAAGAACCGAGATTTAGACAGGACATTGCAAGAGCAGATGTGGCCAAAATGTTTATGGATGATTATTATATGAAATGGTTGAACAATGAACCTTCTAACGACACGAATACTAACGGCAATCAAAATGGAAATGAAAACGAAAATGAGAACGAAAATGCAAAGGATACACAAAATATAAAAATTGAAGAACAATCAAATGTCAATGGCTCTAGATAGAATATAACGATAACTAAGTGTAAAAGTAATCAACAAAGTCACGTGAAATGGGCAATTCCGAACAGCCGCATAACCGTCCGCGCTTTTTTTTTCAAATCTTGCTTACAAAATAACACTTGACGACCTCTTTGCTGCTACTGCAAGACGAAAACAAATGTTTACCAGGTTGGCTGTTAGAAGGGTTGTCCCATCGTTACACAGAGTACGATGGAATAGCGTATGCAGCAAATCCAAGACGCCATCAAACCCTCAAATGGCATTTCCTTGTCTAGACAAACTGGAGAAACGGACCCAATCATTCGAATCAGGCCCGGAACCGGCTTACTCATATGTGAGTTCTGGGTATCACCTATTCCATTCAACAAAACCAATAAGTTTGGATCATGGAGGCGTTATTCCAGAGTTCAACATTGCCTATGAAACATGGGGGGAATTGAACAAGGATAAATCAAATGCAATCTTACTCCATACCGGGCTTTCGGCGTCTTCTCATGCCAAATCCCACGACAAGAATACCAAGCCTGGATGGTGGGAAAAGTTCATCGGACCGGGATTAAGTATAGATACAGACAAGTTTTTTGTCATTTGTACGAATATTATCGGCGGATGCTACGGATCCACTGGTCCGTCTAGCGTCGACCCTGCAGATGGCAACCGATACGCTACCCGGTTCCCAATTGTATCGATCAACGACATGATACGAGCACAACATCGACTAGTTACAGAACATTTTGGAATCGGGAAATTATATGCATCTCTCGGCTCATCAATGGGAGGCATGCAAAGTTTGGCGTTTGCTACTGAGTTCCCTGAAGCCGTGGACAAGGTGGTATCGATTTCGGGATGTGCACGGTCGCACCCGTCATCAGTGGCAATGCGGTTTGTACAACGACAGGTGTTAATGGCAGATCCAAATTGGCAACGAGGGTTTTACTACGATAAAGTGCCGCCACATGTGGGGATGAAGTTGGCTCGAGAAATCGCCACCATTACTTATAGATCAGGGCCGGAATGGGAGATGCGGTTTGGACGAGACCGGGCTGACGAGTCTCGATCTCCAGCATTGTGTCCGGACTTTTTGATTGAGACTTATTTGGACCACCAGGGAGAAAAGTTTTGTCTTGAATACGACCCGAATTCGCTTTTGTACGTGTCCAAAGCTATGGACTTGTTTGACTTGGGCGCTTCGGCGCTACAAGCCGCGGCAGTGCGGCGGTCTGCGTCATCGTCGACGTCGTCGTCTTCAGAAAGGACAAACTCTAGTGCATTACCGGATACGGATATCACAGAACAGCCGAGAGATTCCGTCAAGATTCCAACCGAGGAGGACCTGGTCCAGGGCATGCAGGCCATGGCGACGCATCGGACGTTGGTGCTTGGAGTGGAGTCGGATATACTATTTCCAATCTGGCAGCAACGGGAAATCCATTCAGTGTTGAAAAAGGCGGAGAAGTTGCAATCTGGCGAAGGATCAACACGGCATGAATACGTTGAGCTGGGCAATGATGTGTCGTTATTCGGGCATGATACGTTCTTGCTTAATACAGAACATGTCGGAGGACCAGTTAAACGGTTCTTGGAATCATAAATTCAAACTTTGGTAAGAAATTCTTTTTTTATACACATATATATATACAAATTTGACAAGATTATGTACGCATGAATCGCTTGGCACGTTTCTTGAGTTTTTCCATTCGGTGCTGTTCAGCTCGTTCCTTCTTGTTTGGCTTAACTGGTAGTGTACGGTCTCCAAAGAACCGGACCTTGGCGAAATACTTTCTAGACAAGTGGAATTCGTTCGTAACTGCATCGTCAGTTAGACCCAACTTTTCAATTGCCCAGAAATACCGTTCTGGGTTGGTTCGTTTGAGATATTTCAAAATCCGTTGTCGGCCTTGAACCATGACTTCCAACTTTCGCAAACTTGGGAAATTTTTCCGGTTTTCTTTCAAATGTGCAGTGAGATAATGGATTCGGATCGTGGACACGGCAGCTTGCACCTCTGGCGACCCTGTATCACCTGGGAATCGGCCGAATTCTTTCACGGCATATTCCACAGCCAACTTCTTTGCCTCGGCTTGCGACGCGTTCTGCAGACTTACGATCCGTTCAATGACCTGTCTTTTCTTGTCTTCGGCTTTCAACACCGCGGTTCGTTCGTGATCCTGTACACTGGTCAACACGGCTTGTTCGGCGCCATACAACAATTTACTGGTATTCTGTGTATCCATGCTCATCATTTGATTTGTCGGTTCTGCCACTCGAGCCTTGACTCGTTCCATGAACGGCACTCGAGACTTCCCAAGCACCGGGTCCACTTGCACCGTCTTCTGCTTGAGCATCATTCGGGCAAAATGCTTTTGGACTCGCTCGACACTTTTCAAGTACCGCTGTTTGACGTATACATTCGGCGTGCTGTGGAATTGCCGAGCCGGGAATGTTATCTGTTGTCGTACTGACGAAGCAGAGGCCGTAATTAGACCTGCTCTTTGGCAGGCAGTTCGTACACCAAACATCTGGATGCTGAATTGGGTGGTGAATTGGGGTTGGTGTTGTCGGTTTATGTGATTGGTGATGAAATTTTTCTGAAGCGTGCAAGCGTGCGCGAGCGTACATCCACCGCCACATATTCTGCGGCGATTTTATTAAAGTGGTGTCGTTACTTATTCATTAAAAAAAACTAGTCTCAACTAAATTGTACACTAAAAGCTACAGCTTTGGTGCGGGTTATTTCAATACCGATATGGACGCGTTTGCCTCTTAGCGACTGCAGCACCCGAATAATACGGTTTTTCCGATCAGTAGAGTTTGCCACATCAACGCCGGTTAATGCCGTCTCCAACCCGTCTTTAAACTCAATTTTCAGCCGGCCCCCACACTCGTCTCCTACCAGAACCCTGCATTTGGCATGTTTCAACCCATCTTGTTTGGAAATGTAGAACCGTGGCGAATCGACGTTGAGGATCTGGCCAAAGATTCGGTACCGTGACCCGACATCAAACACCCCGTTGACTAAGTGGACGATTGGAATGTACTCTACATATGCGTCTAATGGAGTATGCTCAGAAATAGCCTCGCTGTCGAATTTCAGTAGTCGCAGGATATCTTTGATGGTGTTATCTGCTCCGCGTACCGATTGATCCATCACACTCTCCAGAAACAGAACCTCGTTCATTTTCGCCACTTCGCCTTGTTCTTTATAATAATCTCGCGATGTACGGTTGCTCATTTGGTCGATTGACAATGACACCGTTTTGGTGTACTTAGTGTAGTAGCAAGCTCCGTGTGATACGACAACATTGTACAGCAACACTGCATCTCCAACAAACACCAATGGCATTCCATACCGTTTATCAACAAACACCTCCACTTCATCCCGTTTAGTGTTTGGATCCATGAGTACAAACCCATACACATTGTCCAAGTCATGTAAACTTGTGTTCAGAATCCCATATACATCTGTCATATTTCCATCGCGAACACGTAACAAATCTGTCACTGCGGTGAGCTCAGATCCAATCGTCATGTTAGTTTTCTTTATTATTGCTGGTTATCAAAGAAAGAACGAAAGAATTGCATAGGCTAATTCCTTGTTATATATGTATAGTCGACTTTTTGACCGGTTCTTTTAAGACGAAACAGATTAAGGTTTGTGCATGTGCTCTAGAATTAACGCCTTGCCCATGGGTTGTGTCATGGTTGAGGATAATTTTTTTATTTCTTTGGTTAATATTGTTGGTTGACCAATTGGTTGCATCCGGGGCCCTGCACAAAAAAAACAATTAAATCTCGTACATACGCATGCATTGAACTGGTTCGGTTAACATTTGAAAAGCCTTTTAAACGGTGCTCTTCACTGCAAATTGTGCCGGGTAGGTATACATCTATGATGCGATATTACTGCAGACCTAAAGCATTTGTTTTAATAACGGGAACGATATCTCAGCTTTCTGACCTAAAATCAGTCCAAAGTCGACGGATATGCATCGTACCAAACTCGGGCACACCTATCTGCAACGCATGGCTGTTGCTCCTGCGGGTTGTGCTGCTGTCAAATCAAAAATAACGGGAGAATATGGATCGAAAATAGGGTTTTCCCCCTTCCGAAATTTGACACAACAGGACAACCCACTTCTCATATACCAAGCCTCTCCACAAACTATAAGGGAAAAAACTTGCAGTAGCCATGACAATGAGATCAATGTATTATTCTTTGTTAAGATCAATTTTTTTTTTTTTTTTTTTGTTCGCGCGTATGGCGGATTTGTTTTCCCCGGTTGTCTAAGACCATTATTTCACCACCGAACTTGTTCCACAAGTGTCTCAAAAAGTTTCGTCTCTACGGAATAATATTTTCTTTGGAAAAAAAAAAAGAAGCCACCCTTACACATGAGACAAGCTACTGAAGAAACTCTTTTTCTTGTCGCCAGTTGACTCCATAGTAAACCATCATCGCCAGCTTTTGATCTGCATAAACCGAGCATAGTCATGTAAAGCCCCCTCTCTGTATTGTGAACCTTTGAAATAAAACGTTCCATCAGCCTTTGATATCTCTACCACGCCGATCAGCCTTTGGATGTCATTGAAGACATATACAAGCACAGCATTCGCGTGGTTTGGCGTTTCAATAGAATTTGTACCTTTGCTAGATACGGTGTAACAATCTCCACAAGTGCTAAGAGTTTCCGAGTTCGAATTATAGCAGTTTATTGTCTTAATTGGCTTAATGACTGAAATTATAAGATACTTGGGGGTGGTTAAATAGAGATTAGGAAATTTCGAGTTGCGGTACACACCCTTGAGATTATCAACCTGGTGGAGTTCCAATTTTGTTGTTGGCCTGAAATAATAAAAAAAACTCTTAAACGACGCAGGATTGATGCTTTAAACACGGTAAATCTTTTAATGGTCGCATAGCCGAGCGTTTGTGTGTTTTTTTTTTTTTTTTTTTTTTTTTTTTTTCATTTTCTTTCGATTTTGAGGAGACGCTTATCTTCTTTCTAGCGCATTGGCCCTGAGGACCCACACAGCTCAAGAACACAACCCATTACATTCACACTAACACCGGCTATTTTCTATTAGACTGACTTTCGGGATTTTATCTCGAATGCAGAACCTTAAATGCTAGACGCCGCCACGATGATACAGATCATGACCAATTGCTGCTTGAATATATTACACCGTTGACACACATTAATCAAACTGCAGCTTGTCTGCTTGAAATATAATATAGACCCTTTATTTCATGCAAATATGATTCACTGAAATCCAGAGAGTTCCCTCTTTAGCTCACTTCTTTTCGTTGTTGGAACTGAACGTTTAAAGTTTTTACAGTGCGGCGCATCGGCGCCGAATATCTAAACTGGTTGTGATATCAAAAGAAACAACCAGGAGTTCAAAGAACAAACCGGGGCTGACAAGTACAAAGAGAAACGTTGAAAAGATTTTCTTTTGACAAATTCAAGTTATTCAAAAAGAAAGAAGGGCTGTGCTACTTTTTGAAGGTGGCTATTTCGATCGCAGACAGCAGTTGCTATGACTTGAAATTGCGGTATGGTTATGTGAAGAGTCGGACCATATTGAAACACTGGAATGATGTATAAGGGTACCAATATAACTCTACAATATTGGGCCAGAGCTTCATAGTTTTCTCAATGCGAAAATATCCCGCACAAGTTAGCTAGCTGGGCGTAGAGGAGTCAGAGCTGCGGCGGCTCGCGCTGCGGCACAATTTTTTTATTTTTATTTTATTTTTCCAGCCTCGCGCTCAAAAAAATTCTTCACTTTTTTCCACTAGATTAGATCAAATATTCGATAACCATGCCAAAAGAAAAAAAAAGTAGAGGTCGACGACAGGAGAAGAAACCAAAGGATCACAAGAAAGAGAAGAGTGTGGTTGAAGCAGTTTTCGAAGATGATGGGGACGTTCTAAAGGTTTTTAACGATGCTGAGGATTACGACGCTGAGATCAAAGCAGAACCAAAAGTCAAAAAGGAAGACGGTGAAGAGATGGATGTCGATGAAGTAAAAAAGGAAGAAGAAGATAGCGATGATGAGGATAAAAAGGAAGACGATGGAAGCGCAAAACCTGCGTTTTTCGGTATCGTTGACCGACAAGAACTTGAATATTTCAAGCAGGCAGAATCGACACTAGCAGTAGACGGATTTGGCAATGCGGACGAACGAACCGGGTTCATTGCTGGTGTTCTCGACGAAGCGAAAGGCAAGGAGCTAAAGTTAGTGACTAATCAAATTTGTTCAAAATTGATTGAACGGTTAGTCCTTTTAGCCAATGACGACCAACTCAAGCAAATCTTTTCTGCATTTCAAGGCCGCTTCCTTCAACTTTCAAAGCAGAAGTACTCTTCGCATTGCGTCGAAACTCTATTAGTCCGTTGCGCAGCGTTGGTGGAACGTGAGATGCTTGATCAACCAGAAGTCAAGATAGAAGAAGGTATGGTCAACATGGTTGAGGAAATACGTCAAGAATTGAAAGTGATTCCATCAGATGCCTATGCGTCTCATGTGCTCCGGCTAGTTCTGCTCATTCTCTCCGGATCTCCATTACCATCTGCAACAAAACCTTCAAAGTTGAGATCAAAAAAGAGCAAGATTGCTCGAAACATGATTTCAATCAAAGATAATGATGACTTCCAAAGAGCGTATCAAATTCCAGAATCCTTCAAGAAACAGCTGGCGGAGATTTTGGAATTTTATCACGAAAACTTGGATACAAATAGCATTCGGGAAATGGCTATTCATAAAATCTCCTCTCCAGTTGTCCAGCTGTTGATCCAGGTGGAATCTACAACCAGTAGTGAAAAGAAAAAGAAAAAGTCGCAATTACCGATCACGAACATGGTATTCAACAACGATGATAAAGAAGAAGCATTTGTGGAGCATTTACTCTCTGACCCTATTGGGTCGCATTTCTTTGAAGCTGCAGTGCAATGGATGCCACTAAAGGTCAATGAACGGCTTTATCAATCATTTGTGCAATCTCGAGTGGATAAAATCGCTAAACGAGAGTCTGGTAGTTTTGTTATCCAAGCATTCATGAAACGGTTGCGTACCGCTGAAGTCAAGGGAATTTTGGATGCAGTAATCCCAGACATTCCACAATTCATGGAAAGCAATACAGTATTGGTACGTGCAATTAATGACGCAGCAGCCGCCCATCAATACAAACTAGACGAAATCACCAATATGATGCTGCAGCACTACGGAATCGAAGAAGACAAGTCACAATTTTTGGAAAAGATTTTGAAACTGGAATCTTCAACTTTGGGTAACACCCGTGGAGACTGGCCTACCGCTGAAGAAATGCATCGTTCATTAATGCTTCAATCCCTGGTCAACCTGTCTCCAAAATTCCTCAACCATACGCTAGACGCGTTCATCGCCATGGATAAGGACCGATTAATGCTCATTTCGCGACATTCTGTATTTTCACATGTACTTGAATGCTGTTTGCAACCGCAAGCCAACCTTATCCAGCGACGGAAAATGCTCAACCACTTGTCAGGATCATTTGCTGAACTGGCGTGTAATGCATACGGATCGCATATAGTGGACAAGTGTTGGAAGTTCACCTACAAACTCAAACATTTCCGAGAACGAATTGCTAATGAGCTGATCGAGAAGACGGATACAGTCAAAAATTCTGTCTACGGTAGAGTAGTTTGGAGAAACTGGAATCTCGACAAGTATATGCGGAGAAAGCATGATTGGTGGACCATTGTCAAGCAGCAGGAAGATGAGTTAGCCGCACAGCTAAATCCTCCCACAAACGCCGCTGAGAAACCTGCTGCCGCAGAAAAGAAGAATACTCGATTCCAGCCATATGACAAGCCTCCAAGAAGACAACCAAGAGCTTAAAACAATTTCATTCCAATAAGAACTACATGTATAATGTATTAAAAAGAAAAAAAAAAGTATGACAAAATAATATACCCTTACCATGCGCCTGCAGTTCGTCGATTTCTCAATCCCAAATATCTAGACAAAGTGTCATAATTTGTGTCCAATTCCTGTTTACTGGCCTGAACAGCAGCATTCTTGTTTTCGACACCCATTTCCTCCATAGTAGTACCAGCTCTCTTCAAAATATCCTGCAATTCTTGCTCATCAGGCGGCAGAAGTTCATACCATCGGAGCCAAAATTCAACATCACCATCCTTAAGAGCCTTGAACTCTTTCAATGTCGTTGGGAAAACGTGTTCTTCTTCTTCCACAGGGGTAGTACCATCTCTACCTGGTAATGGTGCAAGAGCATCATCGTCGTCAGAAACAAATGCATTAGCAGTCCGTCGAATCGATCGATCATCCAAAATGTCCAATTGTCCTTGCAATTCAGTTACCAATTCAATAATATCGTCAGATGCAAAAGTACCTGTTCCATTGTTACCAGCTTCATCATCCTCGTCATCAGATTCAGTATGCGGGATTCGAGATTCTGGTTGACTTGACAGGTGTAATTTATCCAAACTAGATCGCTCCTTGTCGACTTCTAATCGGAGAATGTGTCGTCCGGTATCAACAATGGCTTTGGAGTTCTTTCTGACCTGAACAGACAAAGTATCAACTTGTTCTTTGACAGATTCCAAAGTCAACGGACCTTGTGCTTGCTGTTGTTGTTGTTCCCGTTCTCTTACTGCTTTCATGATTAATTTTTTCCGATGTGGTGTCAATAGAAAGTAAATGTGGAGAGAGAAAGAGAGAGAGCGAGGGAAGAGTGGATTGTTGTTATTGTTGCGCCCGACGCCGCCTCATCCATTGCTGCGTTGCCTAATTTGGCCCATTGCATATAGGACCTTCCTGCCCCATCTCATCCCAAGCTTAGCCAAAAAAAAAAAAACCTAATTGCATGAGCTTACAAGAGATTTTGATGAGAATGTTTTATATATTGTTATACGTAAATTATTCGAATAGCTGCTGATAAGCCTTGCCGACGTTGTCAGTCAAATCTGAGGTTAGTGTTGCTCTTCCATGAGCTTCAAATGCTAGGTTGGACGCGGTTCTGGTTACACTAGACGCTGCGAATGCACCTAGAAGCATCAATTCAGATTCTCCAAACGATTTGTCATGATCCCATAGATTATTTTGATATGCCAGTTTCCAAGCCAAAAATGTGGCTACAGACCCTGACAGAGTGTCACCTTGGCCACTAACTCGTTTTTTACCACCAGTAATATCACTATTGAGAGTTGTTTCACCGTTTGAAATATAATCACACTGCCCCTTTTCAATGATGGTTAATCCACCCAATTTAGCTGCTAAACGCATACAGTCATGCTCTCGGTCATTCTTGACAGGATCGAGCCCCACAGCGTCTTGTAGACGCTTGAATTCAACAATATTCGGTGTCAACACTGCCTGTTTATACCCTTTGACCAAATCAATTCGTTTCTGAACAAGGTATAACCCATCAGCGTCGATAACAATCGGCATTTTTCGATATTTGGCTTCTTCAATAACCCGAGCCGTCATGTCCATCAACAGATCATCTCTACCAAGTCCTGGGCCAACCACAATCACATGAACCCGATCTAAAATCCCTTTAACTTTAGAAATCACCTCGTCGATTGTTTTTCCCTGGGGTAAAGTATTAGAGTCGTACAAGTAAGGGTGAACCATTAGATTTGGCGAATAAGTCTTGATCACTTGGCCAGCCGTATACTCGCACACCACATGCGACATATCCGCTCCGAGTATAGTGGTGGCCATTGCCGAGAAATAAGGCGCCCCGGTATAACTGTTCCTGTTAGTTCTGGATCTGGTTCTATCTTGTATCTTGACCTACTCTTCACATCCTCCGATAACAGCAATTCTGCCAGCTGAACAAACACTTTGTCAGATCGAAATTAACGATTTGGAAAATAACATACCTTGGCCCTTATGGAAGTTCTCCGACAACGGCGGAATCATCCGCTTTGCCAATTTAATAATCTCTCTTGTAGATTTTCCTTTGAGAGAAGCCATTGATAAGATAGGTTGTTCAAAATGGTCAAAATGGCGTGATAAAGAAAATCGAACAAAGTCGTGGGGCGCATCAAAATGTTTCGAAAACCAGCAACCTCCTTTCATACGCACCAGACACCGGTCCGACCGGTCCGGCCGAATGGGGGAAATGACGTAAGTGGGTGGTTGTGGTGAGTTATAGCAAATTTAAAAGCCCAGGCCAAGCCAAGCGCCCAAGGTTTGTGATTCTCCCAAGGCTTTTTATTCAAATCTCGGCCAACCACAACTTCTCTATTTCTTAACTTCTTCTGTTTTTGTCAATTGAACTCTCAAAAATAAGAACAATGTCAATGAACTCGCTTAGAACTGCTCTCCTAAGTCCACGAGCTAGAACCTGGTTGCCGGTTGCTGCTGGTGCTGCCGCAGCTGCTGGTGCTTGGTATTACTCATCTGCCGCTGCAATTCGAGCTGAATCTCGAAAGGCTTTGGTCGGAGACGATCAATGGGTCGATCTCAAGTTGAAGTCTTCTCATGACTTGAGCAACAACACTCGACATTTCATTTTCGAATTGCCATCTAAGGACCATATTTTGGGTTTGGAGACTGCCGGATGTGTAATTACCAAGTTTACCCGACCAGAAAATGGCAAGAATGTCATTCGACCGTATACTCCAGTTTCCGACCCAGAAGTTAAGGGCGTTGTTGAATTCGTTATCAAACATTATGAGAAGGGGTTGATGACCAACCATCTTTTCAGCCTCAAGCCAAACGATACTTTGGCATTCAAGGGACCAATTCAAAAGTACAAGTGGGCTCCAAACAAGCACGACCAAGTTTGTTTGATCAGTGGCGGTAGTGGTATTACTCCAATGTACCAATTGATGCACGAAATTTACAAGAACCCAGAAGACAAGACCAAGGTCCATTTGATTTACGGTAACGTGACTGAAGATGATATCTTGCTCAAGAAGGAATTGGACTCTTTTGCCAAGGAAAAGCCAGATCAATTCAAGGTTACTTACTTCCTTGACCAAGCTACAAAGAACTGGAATGGTCAAACTGGTTATATCACCAAGGACTTTTTGCAAAAGAACGTCTTCTCTCCAAACTCTGGTAATGTTAAGGTTTTCGTTTGTGGACCACCCCCAATGTACACTGCATTGTCTGGCGGAAAGGTTTCTCCAACTGACCAAGGTGAGTTGTCTGGTAGTTTGAAGGATCTTGGTTTCAACAAGGACCAAGTCTTTAAATTTTAAGAAACAAGAAAATATGTATACTTTGCGATAGAATAAAATGTTTTTATGGCGAGTCAATTGTGATTGCGGATTGTAGATTTCCTGAGCCGCTCGCGGCGTAGAGTTATGAAGCGGTGGAAAAAATAACCCACTCTGCTCCTAGGTCAAATATTAGTACTCTGGTAGAGAGAGGGAGGTCTATACATCGAATTCACAGTCCAAAACAGTACAGAAAGAGATTATTCCTCACAACTGCAAGTACAATTGCAAATGGGGCTGCGATAATGGTCAAAGCGGCAGTTCAAGTAGATTCGGCCAAAGTTATATGTTATTTTACCTGACGATGGAGAGGGTTTTTGGAACCTGTGGTGATATTTGCTTCAGTGACTTCATCACATCAATTGGTGGAAGCTCTGGCGTTGGAGGTGGCACCGGCGAGTCAGCTCCTGTACAATAGCGACTGCAGTGGAGGTTGTGGGGGTGGTGCAGGAATTTGATGCTGCAGGTCCGGTAAACACCACCGAAGTTGTATATCGTTTCTGGCACCGTTGGGGATATTGAAAGTTGTTGGGGCCGTGGTTTCTTATCAGTACATTCACAGCTACATTTGCAATTGCGGCCGCATTCACAATAAAGGTGGTGATAGTTATGCGCCTCTTTGATTATTAAGCCCCTGTAAAATATGCCGTAGTTGATAAAATATGGCGTTGACGATGAGTGCTCACGAAGTAGAGGCAGTAATGGTTTTAATAATTCCTTTAGAACCGTTACTCGTTCCACAAGTGATGGCTCCGGTGGCGGTGTGGGTTCGGTTATAGAATAAAGTGGTAGTTGAGGTGATAATGACATTCTACACTTAATTTTTGATGTGTCGGAGCTTGTACATTTGCAACTGCAGCCGTATTCAAAACTGAGATTTTCGTGGTACCCTGATACTCCGTATATTGATATGCCGAACGGCGATATCTTTCGTAGCGGTGATGGTGGTGGTAATCGCGATAACAAAGGTGTCGCGGTGAAGCGTTTTTCTAGGATATTTTTCAGCTTGTGGAAAATCCACAGGGCCACAAGGGCGATTAACACTACTGAAGCTTTGATATTTATCCAATTCGTGCTTACCAATAGCTCGCATACTTGGGTTTTATAGACATTGGCATCAGAAATAGTACTCGTTGGCATTGACATTGGCAGCTGGATTTCCAGTTTCGTGGAGGGCTTCAATTGAGGCTTGTCGACAGAAACTTCCTCAATCACCTACGAGGCAAAAGCAGTTAGGGAGTGGTTAATTTATGCCTTGTGTGCTAATACGATAGATAATTTGTGGCGGAAACATACGGTCAGGACAGCAGTTATTCCTTCCGGATGGGGTCTGGAAAATTGACAAATTTGTTTTTAGTATATACTAGGTACAAAAATAACTATTTTTTTTTTTTTCAGCTCTTCTACAATATAAAACTAATTTGAATCACCCGTCAATATTGCCTCACTGGCAATTATAAAAACTTCAAGTCATCAGTTTAAGACCCCAACCAGGTAATAATAGCCCATGCGCCGACCAGTTGCACAGATAGGGGAATAAAATCGGTTCGGATAAAAAAGCTTGGAGCAAAAAACGCCTGCATCCAGCGGCATGAGGTGAACCAAAGGCTGGTAAGACCAGCTACTCCATACAATATAGTGACGATTCCAGCAATGAGAGAAGCATAGTTAAACCCCTTTTTAGATGCTGGTGCTGGTGCTGGTGCTGTTTCTGGTGCTGTTTCTGGTGCTGTTTCTGGTGCTGTTTCTGGTGCTGTTTCTGGTGCTGTTTCTGGCACTTCCGGGGTAGTCACTTCTGGCACTTCGGGGGTAGTCAGTTTCCTCTTCAACCACAAGCACCACAGCATCATAAAAAATACAACCATACTGCTAACGCCCATATGATTTACGTTATCGTTGATTTCGTCTGGAATATCAATTGACACGCTTGAAGCACTTGAAGCGCTCGAAATGCTTGAAGGTGGTGTCTCCGAGCCAACTGAATCCGTACAACGAGACATGCATGCACCCAAATCAGAGTCGGCACCCGATATTATTTCATCAATGGGACCGTTGCTTTTGAGAAGCCCGTCCATCATTTCAAAACTGACGTTGTATATACAACTTGCAAACTGAGATATGTATTAGTGATGGTGACTCAACCCTTTATAATCCAAATCATACGCATTCAATTGGATATTCTTCAACTACAATCGTAAGCCCCAAGGTAGCATACGTTAAAATGAAGTATAAAAAATACAATTTCATCTTTAATCGTTGTCGTGGATGTCTAAAAAAACAACTGTCAAAAAATGTGGGAATTTATTACATATATATATATATATATATAACCTCCCGTTTAGCCCTAACCCACAGCGTGCACATTCGCCACCCTTGTCACATACATCATGTGTTGATAAGGCAACGAGTGGTGTTTACATGGTTCTAGTCATCTACATGATCCTCAAAAGGGAACGCACTAGCGCCTTGGTGTTTTGAGATGCTGCAGTCGTCGTCATGCACGTACCGTGCGGCGACTACTCTACAAGGTTTCGGTCCAACTCAAAGAGTCAACCCCACGTTTGAGCCAAGACGAGTTCCTTTATTTTTATCTAAATCGGGAAGACTACGAGTTCTTTTTTTTTAAAAAAAAATAGCCGTGTGCTGTATCGTCCGGCCAAACGTTTGTCTCATGTTCATCGGACCCAAGACGCTGAGCATCACACCTACAACTACCTAGGTCGTATCAAGGTCTAAATTGTTTCGGCACGCATTGCTCACCCCAAAAGGAAAATATCTGGAAATTTCTGTTGTGTTTTGAGGTTTTGAGGACTTGTTTGCTTATCCGTATCGACTAAAACCCAGCAGGCTGGACATGAAACATGCAGGATGTGCGGCGCCAAACCTCAAAATCTCAGTACAAGGTAAAAGCACAACAAACGTGCAAATACATGTATACTTTTTGAGCCAGCTCTATACCAGATCCTAGTATATTTATCAGCTCTTTGACCGTGCTGGCTTGATGACTCAACCACAGGCCCAGCAGCTTCGACAGAGGTACGACCCGTATTCTCAGATTCTTTACCATTGCCGAGTTCCTGCTATCCTGACTCATCGTCATCGATATTTATCGAACAACTTCCAATTGGCTTCAAATCCTTGAGCTCGCGGAAACTCATCGTCTAGGCTATCATCGCACTGATTTCGATCTCTTCTATCGGCTTTTTCCATAGGGTGTAATGATCTTCGGTCGGTGAGGATATTTGAGGCTAATGCGGCTCAGCGCGCTAATTGACCAACTTTTATATACATAAGATGGCTGCATTATAGTTTTATTAATGCTTATAATACAAAAATTCAAATTTCGACCTTAAGTTTATTTGGAGGGCTTACGTTTTGTAGGCTTTAGTCTTGGCCATTCCCAGGGCAAGGTTCTGGCAAAGTATCCAACCGCTAGTCCATAGCTCTTAACAATGGGTGCATTCACAGGAATCTCTAGCAACTCATATTCATACCTGGTAGCTCATCCGGGTACCCGTGTTCTTTGAACAATGCGGTTTCTCAGTATTATCAACGCGGTATTTCAGCCGCCGCATATGTTGCGGCCAACAAGCAGGACACGGTTGTGGTTAGTAGATGAATTCCAATATCCTCCAATTTCCACGAAATGCTTACACCCATAGTATTCAAGCTACATAAACTGCTAAATTCATCATTACCTATAATGAATCAGATGGCGCTCCCCATAATCTGGGAAGTTAAAAGCGACATCCGCCTCGTGGAAATCAAATACCTTGGCCACTCCATCACGAATCACAAAGTTTTGAGCTCTCAAGTCATTATGCGACACCCCATGACTGCTCATTATCTCGATCAATTTATCAACCAATTCCCATTCTTCCTCAGTTTCCGGTGGGCTTCCATCTAAATACTTCACCAGCATAAACAACCGTTTCCCACCCTTAGCATATGTACACACTCCAACCTCAACAATTTTAGCAGTTACAGATTCCGAGTTGTGCTCGACGTGGTCCAGAACAAAATGAACTTTAATTTCGTTGAAAAATGATTCTATTCCTTCATCCGTCAGAGGAATCAATTTGAGAATAAATGCATCATTATCCTCCAGTTTTTGGACTTTGAACACATTCGAGTGGTACTCTTGCCCGTTCTGAATAACTTTATCAATATAAAAATCCTGCTGTAGATCTCTATTGTCAAACCTCCAGCCATACTCGGCTACTTGGTTTTTTATGCCTTCAGTGCGTTTGTCTATGGCATGAGTCAAATCATCCGTAAGCTTTTTGCACAGGTCTTTCAACCGTGCTTCAGGTCCATCACTAGCATTCCTTCTTTCTTCCATACTTTTGTCAAGCGTCTCCATATCAGTATCATATGTTGCGTTCCGCATCTCCGCCGTCATGTTTATTCGCCGTTTCCACATTTCCATCGTGCCTGGAGTAACGTCTTCTATCAAGCTCAGAAGAACGGCAATTATCTGCTGGATAAGGTCGCAATTATATTCATTCGGCCGTGCCCATACTGCATCACGCACTGTTTGTGGAAATTTATCATAATCTTTGACGTTTGTAAAAGAAGTCGAAACGGAACGAGCATTGGCTGTCTCTTTTTTGGCCGCAGCCTTTATTTCGTGAGAGCGATCCTCAAGTTTATTCCACGATCCATTAGACTGATCTTCAGCAATGCGGGACATAATATGCCCAGAAGGATCGAATACCAGTGAATTGGGACTACCGGCGATTGCATTGCTTTTCAAGCTTTGATCCATGGGTAACTCAAATGTTATTCTGGCGTTTTTTTCAAGATCCATCCCAGTCCGTGGCATCGACGTGTCTATGATTGCATAATCAGCTTTGATAACCTCCAAGAATTCTTTGCAGCTTCCATGAATTTCCTTTTCTTGTGTACCGATTTCCTCGCCATACCCCATAGCATCAAGTCCACCTCGAATCATACCATTGCATATATCATTACACTCACCCATAAACAAGGCAATGTGCTCGTTCTCGAATACTGTCGCTCCCTTTATCTTTTTTTTCCTTTGCAGAATAAGATACCCCGCAAGGTCAGGGTGTAACCTGCCAAAGTGGTCCATGAGGATTTCATCAACTTCCTTTGCGAACAGAGTGGGCTTGATCATTGTTTCACGCTTTATAAGTAATTCCCTTCCCATATCTGCTTTTTCAAGCTCCGAACTAATAATATCTCCACATACTACCCAAACTCCGACGATATTCTTCATACAATCTCTTTCATTGAGCGATTCGGCTCTATTGACTTTTAATGGGAAACATAAGGGCAGGTCATTCATAAGCAGGCCACATATTCTGTCTTTCAACTCATCATCTGGACCTATTGGAAAGGCCAAAAACTCTTCGAGCAACTCCCTGGAAGTGAAAACCTCATGATATTACCCAAAACCAGCGCGATTGAATGTCGACAGTGGTGGTTTGGCGCCTAGGGAGTTGCAGATGTGATCGTCCCCGTTGCAATCATTCTGCTAGAAGCCTTGCCGATTGTGAGGTCCTTTGGCATGTAGTCCGGGTCAAGTAGCATATTCTTGTATATCAACGGAAAGAAAACCGCTGAAAGCCAATACTTCTCACGAGAATTGAGCTTATCAAAAATTTTCTTCACCAGGTCCTTTCTCAGCAGCATTTTCTCTTTGAAATTTTTGGCGATCATTGGCCGCATATTACACTCATCATAGGCACAATCGCTAGGGAAGATGAATAGGCACTCGGTATCCGTAGGGCGCAAACTTTCAATCAATTGCCCCAATGTTCTATCCGCGTTAGCAACAGTCCGGTGCCAACATACATACATGGTACCCTCTTCCTGGGTAGCATTTTGGTCCTGCTCTTCTTTATGTTGATTTCCACCAATTTCTATCACAGGCTCCTGAGCTGTGGGTTTATCAAGTCCATCTTTGCGGTTATCTGACTTTCTCTTTTTTGTTGCGTTAGTTGAATGACGACTTGCCGAAGCTTGCCTTTGTTTTGGTGTTTTCTCTGGTTTTTCTCTCTCGTTTTCTTCTTGCTTGTCTTGTCCTTGTCGTTTCCATTGTAATCGGGTGACGGCCATCGATACTACTAGTATTTGATATGAATAGATAAAGACAGTCGGGCCACAACCACAGTACAAACCCCTTTCCAGCAAATGATATGACAATGAATCAATTACGGAGCAAAAGATACTGAGCTACGTTTATTCCCAACCAAAGCTCAAACTAACAACAAGAGTAGTAGTGGTGGTAAAGAAGTCTTCTTGTTGTTTTGATATATTCTTCAATAAGATGAATCACTTTTTCTGGGTTGCCTCGAGCCGCGTCAGCTTTAGCTTGCGGCGCAAGCCACGACTCGGAAGAGTTAGAGAGAATAATCCGATCCAAAATATTAGATTCGACAACTTCTGGGTTTCATACTTTGGCCTGTACATATAATCTAATTGACTGTATATCTAATCGAAATTGAGCATTCCAACATTAAATTGCAAAAAAAAAAAAAAGAAGCTTTCTCGGCTTTAGTTACGACCGACCGGGATGGTCCTTCTCACAGCATCAAATAGCGCAAATTCCCTCGTATCCCAAGGCCCAATACCGAAAGCCATCATTTATTATCCTTGAACTGTGGCTTTCGTTAAATTGACATGAAAGAAAGTTGTGTGCCGTTATTTTATCAGCTACCTCAGACAGGAATGTCTGCTTTCTATACCTAGGATTTTCCTTTTTACTATAGAATATACCAACACTATAGTTTCAAAGTTTAAAGCAGCTGCTAGTTTTTTTTTTCTTGCCTAATCGCAACTATCAATTATGGCGATTGCTTCAGTTGGAAGGCTTGGTATCTCGCGGTTTGGTCGAGTATTGACTCAATGGGCTTTTCTAGTGTGTAAATCACCCAGATAGATAAATATTTTGACCAGAGAGCATTAAAATGTTTCTACAGCTATTTCAAGCTTCTGTCGAGCTTTTCATACTCATGGTCTTTGATAGCCTTTTGAAATGGTGCGCGCAGATATCTCTCCCAAGAATAAACTTTCACCGCTTATACACACATACTATGAACATTGTCTTTGAAGGATGCTGCCATGGCGAGCTGGATGAGATATACCGACAAATATCACTTCTGAGCCAGCGAGTTGATCTTGTGCTGATTGGCGGTGATTTCCAAGCAGTTCGAAACGAATGTGACTTATGTGCGATATCCATGCCAGTCAAGTATCGGCGGCTAGGCGATTTTCATCGATACTATTCTGAAGAAAAACGTGCTCCGTATTTAACTATAGTGATCGGTGGGAATCATGAAGCTAGCAACTATTTCGAAGAGCTACCGTATGGAGGGTGGATTGCCCCGAATATTTATTATCTTGGTCGATGCGGGGTAGTGAGGTATGGGAATCTGCGGATTGGAGGGATTAGTGGAATTTTCAAAGATCATCATTATAACCAGCCAAGAACGGAAGAAATGCCATATGACCAAAGCGAGGTGAGGTCGGTATACCATGTTCGACGCGAGGATGTGAGCAAATTGGAACAAATCACCGGCCGCGTTGATGTGATGATGTCGCATGATTGGCCATGCGGCGTGACGGATTATGGTGATAAAGATTGGCTATTGCGAACCAAAAAGCACCTGGCGGCAGATGTCAACCGAGGAGCATTAGGGTCTCCGCCTGCCATGGATCTACTACGCCAGTTGCGCCCATTGCATTGGTTTAGTGCACATTTGCATATCCGATTTGAAGCGCTGGTGAAACATGGAAAGATCAACAATGACGAAATCGACTTGGATATTGACGATGATGATGAACATGGAGAAGAGGAAGCCCAACCAGACGATAGACATGAAGAAACACACTTTCTGGCGCTCGACAAGTGCCTACCTGGGCATAAATTTATTGAGCTTGTGTCGATACCGATCCCAGCGACGAAACGCAAGCGCGATGCCGAGAATGGCGTTGATGAAGACGGCCAAGACCAGCAATTAAAACTTGAATACGATCCAGAATGGCTGTCGATTCTAAAATCTTCCAAGGAAGCAGCCCTTGATGTTTCGAAATCGCGCGATTGGGTCACTTTAAACATCCCTAATCTGTCCATTCCAGAGAACTTCAGCCGCACTGCCCCATCGCAACCACAGCTGGAGAAAACAGATGACTATCGCACTATCAAGAACCAACCACCAAATGCATATCAGAACCCGCAAACAGAAGCATTTTATACAACATTGGGGTTGTAGAATACGAAATGGTTACGTTACGGAGAGCTTCAAAAAACAACAACAATTTTTTTTGTAAAATTAATAGATATATATATATAAGCAAATCACAAAAAAACAATACTTATTAACACAATCTGGCGCACCAAAAAAGAAAAACGGGCTTTTAATAAACACGCTTAGCTGGTGGGACACTCTTACACTCGTTCTCATCCAACGTCGTGGAAATGACTTTTCGATACTTGAGATCAACAGCTTCACCCGGCGTTCGTTGCCACGACAAACTATGCTTCATCCAGTTTTCGTCGTCACGTTCTGGATAATCTTCACGAGCATGAGCACCTCTTGATTCCGTTCGTGCAGCGGCAGAAGAGGCGGTTTGAACAGCACATGTCAACAAGTTTTGAAGTTCCAAAGATTCAGCCAAGTCACTGTTCCAAACCATTGACCGATCCTTGGTACCAATATCTTTGATAGACTTGTCAACAGCAGTGATCCGCTCGACACCCTCGTCAAGTGACTGCTGGGTTCTAAACACTGATACATCTGTTTGCATAACCTTTTGCATATTCTTTCGGATGGATGCAGTGCTCTTGGTACCTTCGGCGGTTCGGAGATGGTCCAAGTTGGCGATGCTTTCACTCCCGATATCAGCCGCACATTTAGACAATGGCGCACCTGGAGTATGTTTGGCAGCAATGTCGATACCACAAGCACGACCGAACACAATCAAATCGAGCAAACTGTTGGCTCCCAAACGATTACCACCGTGGACAGACACACATGCTGCTTCACCTGCGGCATACAAACCTGGAACAACCTTGTCTTGGCCGTTTTCGTCAACAGTCAACACTTCACCAGTGTACTTGGTTGGAATACCACCCATGTTATAATGAACAGTTGGCAAAACTGGAATTGGTTCCTTGGTAACATCCACACCAGCGAAAATGGCCGCAGTTTCAGAAATACCTGGTAATCGTTCCTTCAAGACAGATGCTGGCAAGTGGGAAAGTTGAAGGAAAAGATGATCATTTTCTGGGCCAACACCACGTCCTTCTCGGATTTCCAAAGTCATGGATCGGGAAACGACATCTCGAGAAGCCAAATCTTTGGCAGTTGGTGCATATCGTTCCATGAATCGTTCACCATTCTTGTTCAACAAGAACCCACCTTCACCACGACTACCTTCAGTAATCAAACAACCGGAACCATAAATACCAGTTGGATGGAATTGAACGAATTCCATATCTTGCAAAGGCAAACCCGCTCGAGATACCATTGCCATACCGTCACCAGTACAAGTGTGTGCAGAAGTGCAACTAAAGTAAGCTCGACCGTAACCACCAGTGGCCAACACAGTGTTATTAGCTCTGAATCGATGAATAGTACCATCTTCTTGGTTATATGCCATCACACCTTTACATTCACCATCTTCCATCAACAAGTCCATGGCAAAGTATTCGATGAAAAAATTTGTATTATGTCGAAGAGATTGACCGTACAAGGTATGCAACATGGAGTGACCAGTTCGATCTGCTACAGCACAAGTTCGATATGCTTGGCCACCCTTTCCGTATTCTTTAGATTGACCACCAAATGCACGTTGATAAATTCGACCTTCTTCAGTTCGAGAAAATGGCACACCGTAATGTTCCAATTCGATAATAGCTTCAGGAGCTTCTCGAGTCATGTAATGAATAGAATCTTGATCCCCAAGCCAATCGGAACCTTTGACGGTATCATACATGTGCCAATGCCAATCATCCTTGTGCATGTTACCCAATGCTGCGTTGATACCACCTTGAGCGGCAACAGTATGGGATCTAGTAGGGAAAAGCTTGGAGATACAAGCGGTATTAAACCCAGCTTCAGCAAGACCAAAGGCAGCTCGCAAACCGGCACCACCGGCACCTACCACAAGGGCATCATATTCGTGATCAATGACAGGATATTTGGAACTGACATGCTTCGAAGCTTCCTTGGCGCGCAATGGTTGTTGAGCAAAAACTTTTGCAACCGACCGCGAGGTATGAAAGGATCGAGCCGATTGAACGTTGACTCTTTTGACACTGCTGAGCATTGCTAAAAAAAAACAAAGTGACGAGAGTGTGGAGAGATGTGTTTTCTGTGGAGCAAAAAGAGAAAGAAAATTTGGAAAGAAGGGAAGGAAAAAAAGTGTCGCGTGGGTTTTGGGCCGTGGAGAAAAAAACAGCCGATTCGGCCAATCAGCGATGCGATAATTCGGCGGAGAATCGGCAAGCGGTTCGGACGGCCGGTCGGAGAAATGAAAATTGGGGATAGTGCAGGGGAGACGGATATAGATGAGGGTCTGGGGTGATTAAATGTCATTTCTAGGTGGTTTAATCACAGAAGGGTTATGGATGGTCAATTAATGTAGCAGATCGCTAATAACGATTAGTTTAATGATCTAGCTTTGTCCACTTCAGCCCTCCATCGCTTGATTAGTAACATGCTGACTGGGTCCATTTGATTTTGGGAAATTCCAAACCCTCTCCCAATTCTCGCGCGGCCCAGAAACAACATCAAAATTATAAGCTGCCACAAAAAATTTGTGATTTCTTGTGCACACCACGGTATTGACACGAAAAAAAAAAGATGTTTGTGTTAACCAAAATATCCGACATTATTCCATTAAAACCTTCGTCGTTCTCACGCCCTACAGAAGACGCATTGGAGGATCAAATCAACACAAAATACGCTAACCGCGTGCTGCATAATACCGGGCTCTGCATATGTTTATACGACATTGAATCAATTGGAGACGGGCTGATCAAACCGGGCGACGGCTCGGCTTATGTGAAAACGGTGTTTCGAATGGTTGTGTTTCGGCCGTTTGTAGGAGAGGTTTTGGTGGGTTGGATTTCGTCATGTAATGAAGATGGAATTAGTGGTATGTGAATTATTATTTTTTCGACATCATGCGGCGTGAGGCTAACAATTTTTTTTTTAGTGAAAATGGAGTTTTTCAACGACATTCGTATTCCAAAATCAATGATCTTTGATGACGCTCATTAGTATGTTCAAATCACAAAGAAACAACAACAAGGCTAACCACAGTTATCTAGCTCCGC
Source organism: Blastobotrys apis (assembly GCA_030557665.1). Taxonomy (NCBI): domain Eukaryota; kingdom Fungi; phylum Ascomycota; class Dipodascomycetes; order Dipodascales; family Trichomonascaceae; genus Blastobotrys; species Blastobotrys apis. The sequence goes on from JAKTPN010000289.1 coordinate 149,877, forward strand.
ACAAGAACAAGCGTGGATTTGGGAAGCCGGTGGATCCCAATTATACCTCGATTTGAATGAAAAGATCCGGTTCCGCGTAGAAGAAGAATTATTTACTGAACAATTCCCAGCAAAGCCTGGTGAAGAAGAAGATTCTACCAAAAGACCTCCTCCTTATGCACTAATTGGCTCGTGTCACTTAGATGGGTTTGGATGTGTGACCTGGTGGTAGAGAATTGGAGCAAATTTATATATATATATATTCTCTTCCTAGAACTAATTATACTGCATGTACTGCGAGGTACTACTAAACTTGAGATTACCTTTAATGACCTTTTCAACAGCAGCCAAAAAGTCCTTTTCAGATGCCACCTTTCTTCGAGCTCGAATGGCGTACATCCCTGCTTCTGTACAAACCGACCGCAATTCCGCACCAGTTGCATTTGGACACAATCGAGAAATCAATTCCCATCGAATGTCCCGTTCAACAGACATACTCTTAGAGTGAATTCGGAAAATATTGGTTCGGCCTTCTACATCTGGCAAGCTGAATTCAACCTTTCTGTCGATTCGCCCCGGTCGAAGCAATGCTGGATCCAAAATGTTTGGTCTATTTGTGGCAAACATTACCTTGGTATTCGACAATGGATCAAACCCATCCAACTGTGTAATCAATTCCAACATTGTTCGTTGAACTTCATTGTCACCACCGGCACCATCATCGAACCGCGCTCCACCAATTGCGTCAATTTCATCAAAAAAGATAATACAAGCCTTTTTAGTACGAGCCATTTCAAACAATTCTCGAACCATTCGAGCACCTTCACCAACATATTTTTGAACCAGTTCAGACCCAATAACTCGGATAAATGTAGCATCTGTTCGATTCGCCACTGCTCGTGCACATAAAGTCTTACCAGTACCTGGTGGACCATATAGCAAAATACCCTTTGGTGGGTCAATCCCCAAACTGACAAATCTTTCTGGTGACAACAAAGGCAATTCCACCACTTCTCGCAACTTGTCAATCTGGTCTTTACAACCACCAACATCTCCATAAGATACATCTGGTTTATCTTCAACCGTCATCATTGTAACAGTAGGGTCGATTCTTGGTGGCAAAGGAAGCATGATTTGATACTTGTTTCGTTCAACACCTACTCGCATACCTTCTTCGATATCCGTAGGACTGACTTGGTCACCTAGGTTGACGACATATTTGGCGATTTGTTTAACGTTGATCACATACTTTGACTTGTCTGGATTTTCTGGTTCTTGGATAATCTTGGTACACCGCGCCACCTGCAATGGCTGTTCTTCAGAGATTCGTTGTTTATCAGCAGCGATATCCCATAGATGAGGAGGAGCCAACCCTGTATCCGACTCCTTGATGCCGATTTTCTCGTTTATTCGTGATTGAACGTTCTTAATGTCGCTTTCAATGCTCTTTAGCGTTGTGGCGTAAGGAGCAGCGCCATATGTTTTGAGAACTTGAATGTCACCTTCGGACAATGGTACGACTTTTTCTTCCTTCTGCTCTTCGTCGTCAGCTGGTGCCTTGTACTTTTCCCAATCTTGCTTTGGAGGCATTGTGTGCGTAATATATTAGATCGTGGCAAATATAATGAAAGAAGGTGTGTGTTGTTTGGAGCCTTGGTGGGTTGGGCTTTTGTGATTTGGATTTGGGAGAGACGCAAAAAAAAGGCCCAACTAAACACCGCGCCAACAGAAGAGAAGCGATGGGAACGTTGGTGAGGGGAGATTATGGGTGGAGAGAAAGCGGAAGATAATAATTATTTCAAGTGCAATTCAAATGCAATTGGCTCAGGGGAATGAAAAGATTTATCCAGTATGAGTAAAAACTGAGTTCCGCACATATATCCGAGAGATTACCCGACCTTGAGCCGCACATCGCTTTTTTTAAACATTGCCAATTACCACAATGTGATCCTATTAAAATCCTTAATATACACAGAAATTTTGTTAGATAGAAAAATGCTATATTAGATGCTAACAGTACTTTATGTCGAGGCCGTGGCAGCACCGACGGGTAAGCGCCTCTACGCTTGTGCTTTATAAGGTCTAGCCACAGACACTTTTGTGACCACGATAGTGTGTTTACAGCACCTGTAGGAACCCCTGATGTACTAACCGTTGAACATCAGCCTGACGCACAAAAAATTGACTGTTTTTTGTTAGGTTAAACACGCCATATTCCGTTTGAATCTCCCCACCGCCGTCTTTTATCACTCTAACATCAACAAACAAATCTTTCGGCGGTTGGATGGACCCTGTGAGATCTATATCCGTCCATTCGCCTTTATAATCCACCAACAAATCCGAGTATTTGTGCAGGTATTCCTGTTCATTCGGGTTGAGATTCCCATATGCTTCAGTGTCCTGATCCATCGTCTCGTTCCACACCATTTCCACTATCCTTTCAGCGCGGAGCCTTTGGTATGCCATTAAACACCGTTTATCCCGTCGCATGCACAAGTGTAATACAAATAAAGCACATGACGTTTGCCTATCCTGTGATGCTATAAAGTCGCCTTTATATGAATCCGTTAGCCGATCCGCCTCTCGTTGTAGCTCGCGGATTTCGCGCGTTACGCCACGGACAAGTTCCTCTTGAAATAACGGAACAGAGTCCAAATTCAGCGTCCTTCGTGAATCATTGATCAGTTTGTTGGCAATATCTCCATACATATTTTTGTGACGCGTCTGTAATTTTGAAATGAGGAAGATCTCTCGAGTCGCACGCGTGGAAAAGGAAATTTGGGTGTCTCCCAAATGCCAGCCAGTATGACAATTACACTCCCGCCGCATTCTATGCGACTTGAGCAGTAGTACTAAATATTGCACTCAAACGCCGGCACATAATCTCGCTGGTCGAGTTTGGGCTATAGCGGTTTTTGCACTTGTTCATGGTATTGCAGCGAGATTTCTCTAAACAGGCACAGTGCGACAGTCTTTGCTGTTCCGCGATCTGCAAGCCTGCAAACTCTCAGAGCTCGCGAAAGAAAACTTTATTCGCCAATGTATAAGGTGGCAACCACCTCGGGTTTTCAAACCTTAACTCAGAGTGCAGCCTCACTGAGGAAAGGGGTGAGAGTTAAAGAAATTTTTGAATAAAAGTGGCGTCGACTCTGTATTTCGGAGAAAAGACCTCGGAAAACCGGATAAAACGTTGAGTTATTGGGACGGGGCCGTGATGGCATCGGTCCTGATGACATCGGTCACCGTGACATACGGAAGTATTAATGTTCCTGCTTCTATGTATGTCTGTGGATTAGTTTCAACCGGGATTTGAAAAAGAATAATGAAAAACCTTCATCTTCGCCACACCCTGATTGGACTTCCAGATAGCGATAGTCAGGCGAACCAATCCTGTGCTTGCATCTGTGAAAGCTCCGAGACCGGTTGTCTCCGAATCGAGTAGGTTTCCGCAGCGGTTACTATGCAGGTTGGGAAAACTTTGATTCAACATCTGTATTTTGTTATCGGGTCGGAAATGGCAAGCCCAGTCGCCTGACAGACTAAAAGCTTAGATAACGATTTTTCGTGGTATGGTGTGTGTGGGTGATACGTGAAGGGTGGTATAATAAAATATCCATATCGTGCCATCGACAGTCCAAAGTTATCCAAATACGACGGCCAGTAGCCAAAAAGGTACCGAGGCTGATGCACTTCTGTAGTATATATGCACGATGCGCATTGCGAAGAGTGCGTGCTCAGGCGTTATAAGCCGCATACGACTATGGACGAAATCCTTCCGCTTAAGACTAGACTCACCGAGATCGGTTTTTGAAAAAAAAAAAATAAAAAAAAATCTCAGCAAATCAAAGCTTGCGCAGTTCTTTGATATTCAATGCAGTGTTGAGTTAGATATGTATACCCCACTCTGAAAAAGCGGTATCGGCCAATTACTGAGTATACCTTATAAATACGACTTCTGTTGCTCTTCAGGAAAAAACTTTCCTTCCTAAATTTCCTAACAAACCTCTCTCATACACATCATGTCAAACGAAGACGTCGAGGCTCAGGTTAAACCTGTTGACCTGGAGGACGCTACATCTTACACTTCGGAGGGAGTTGTAAGCGATGTGGAAGGAACTCGATTCCAAAGATTCAAGGATTCATTCAAACGGGCTGATTTGTCACAATATGATACTTCAAACATGACAGATGTTGAAAAAGCAGCACTTGCCACTTCACAATCCCCGCTTTCTCGAAAGCTCAAGTCGAGACATTTACAAATGATCGCCATTGGTGGGTCAATCGGTACAGGCTTGTTTGTGGGCAGCGGCAAAACTTTGAGTGCAGGCGGTCCCGCGGCTCTTTTGATCGGGTTTGGTATTATTGGTATCATGTTGTATTGTACAGTTCAATCGTTGGGGGAATTGGCCGTTACGTTTCCAGTTTCTGGGTCCTTTGCTACATTTGCTACTCGATTTATTGATCCAGCTTGGGGGTTTGCATTGGGTTGGTCATACAGTGTTCAATGGCTAGTTGTGCTTCCATTGGAGTTGGTAGCAGCGTCGATTACAATTCAGTATTGGCAGTCGTCTATTAATCCTGCCGCATTTGTTGTGATTTTTTATGTGATTGTGGTGGTGATTAACTTGTTTGGTGTCAAGGGTTATGGTGAAGCGGAATTCGTATTCAGTTTTATCAAGGTTTTGGCAGTTGTTGGGTTTATTATTTTTGGAATCTGTATTAATTGTGGGGCCGCTCCAAATGGACAAGGCTATATTGGTAACAAATTTTGGCTTGACCCCGGTCCATTTGCAAATGGATTCCACGGAGTTTGTTCCGTGTTTGTTAATGCAGCTTTTGCATTCACAGGGACGGAATTGGTGGGGTTGGCCGCTGCGGAAACGGAAAACCCTCGGAAGTCTCTTCCATCTGCCACCAAACAGGTGTTTTGGCGGTTGCTTATTTTTTACATTGTTTCATTGACAATTATCGGCTTGCTTGTTCCTTATAATGATTCGAAGTTGATGGGTGCGTCGTCTTCAGTTGATGCTAGTGCTTCTCCATTTGTTATTTCTGTGGTCAATGCTGGTGTTGGCGGTCTTCCATCGGTACTCAATGTTGTTATTCTAATTGCGGTATTGTCGGTTGGTAATTCTGCGGTATTTGGCTGTTCCAGAACTCTAGCCGCTTTGTCTTCCCAAGGATACGCACCAAAGATTTTGTCGTATGTTGACCGGACTGGCCGACCACTTGCTGGGATTATCTTGACTTGTACATTTGGGTTGTTGTGTTTTATTGTTGCAAGTGATAAACAACAAGAAGTGTTTGACTGGTTGATGGCTTTGACTGGTCTTTCGTTGATTTTCACCTGGGGTACTATTAACCTTTGCCATATCCGGTTCCGACAGGCGTACAAGGCACAAGGTCGAAGCTTGAGGGATGTTCCATTTACATCGCAAGTTGGGTTACCTGGTTCGATTATTGGGTTGGCTATCAATTTGTTGATTCTTGTTGCACAATTTTACGTTGGGTTGTATCCTATCGGCGGACCTAACCTCAATGCTGAAGCATTCTTCAAGGCTTATTTGGCTGCTCCGATTATCATTGCATTCTATGTGGTATACAAGATTTGGAAACGGCCGAGTATTGTCAAGGTTTCAGAAATTGATCTTAATACAGGCAGAAGAGAAGTTGATTTGGATCAATTGGCGGAAGAAATTGCCGAAGAAAAGGCATATATTAAAAACAGAGGATGGCATTACAGGGTCTACAAGTTCTTTGTGTAGGTGACTTGGTATGAATGTTTCTCTGGACTTGTATATATTTATTTTTAGAAAATTTATGATATGATCATGCATTAAAAAAAAAAGAGGTTGTAGCCCTATTTAGAGCTAAAGCCGCACTGTGCCGCATCTAGATGGCGAGCGGTATTGGGGGCTGGGTTTTTCTCAAGCGTTTCCTCTTTATTTGGAAACATAACAGCGTATCAACGTAAAATAAATAAATAAGCAGGTTTGGTGCAGCAGGTTCTCCCTCATGAGTATATGACTAAGAGATTGCAACCCGCCTGGTTATTCTGTACATTTATACGCTGAACTTTCGTGGCTTCGTACCGTCACACTAATGCAAAGGATATTCTTCGTGACTAAACAGTGCGTTCGTAAACCTGTATTCACCCCTGGGAATAGCCCACCCGCAGCAGTGGGGCAGCTTTAATGAATTACCCGTGCGGCGGCTCCAGATCATTTTCCCGGCCGCGCACTACCATGATCCCAAACGTTAACGCCGACACAAATTTTTTTTCACATCCAGCTCTGTAATACAATGTGGAAATCCGCAACGAGGATAGCTAGTCGGACACGACATGGATATCGATCAATCCACACTGTACCAAAACTTTCCAATCAAGAAGCTTTCACTCAACGAGGTATCAACGGACTATACAGCGCCAAGGGCTTCAACACAGTATGGACGGATTATCAGCATTTTCTCACCAAGCGGTTGACTCAGTTAACTATGGAAACTGAAAACGAAACTCGAGTACCCTTCCAAATCGTACAAAATACCGCTCGGAAATCAGACCAAGCTCATGTATTTAACTACGCTTCTCAAGCATATAATAACCACTTCTTTGTGGAGTCGTTGACCGAGCCGGCGAATAACCAATCAAAACCAAGTCTTGCATTGTCCAAGAAAATCGACGAGACTTGGGGCAGTATGGATGCATTGAGAGAAGATTTACTTCAAAAAGCAGATTCTTTATTAGGAAATGGCTGGGTTTTCTTGGTGGAGGACGCCGACAAGTCGTTGTATACAATGGTTTGTTACAGCTCTGGAACTCCTTTTGACATTTCCCGGTCACAAATGTTTGATCTTAACGGGATCACTGATGCGGATACTACTACTGCAGTCAACGAAGTTTCGGAGATTGTCGCCAATAACGAAAAGAACCATATCATTGCATTACTTGCTGTGAATGTATGGGAGCAGGCTTACCTTCCAGATTACTCTGTTGGTGGCCGATCAGACTATTTGGAAAAATGGTGGGACTCTGTCGACTGGAATGTAGTCAATACTCGATACTACCCGGAATAAATATGTAAATATACTAAATCAAATTGTTAATATCATCATCATCTTGTGTTGGAGTCATGATAATGTCCATAAGCCGCTGATCTGAACTCCAGTCTATTAGACCAGGAGCAGCGGCTATTAAAGCCACGATAAATTCTTTCAGCACGGACGACTTTATCTTTGCATCAGTATACGAGGATATCACCTTTTCATACTGTTTAAATTCTTCTCCTGTAAACGATTCTCGTTGCTGCATTTTTAATGTCGACATTTTTTCTGTAATTTGTGTTACCAATTGTGCATTGCTGGCGTGAAGCTGCTTGTTTTCTTGCGCTAATTGCCGTTGCTGTTGTTTTAGTTTTGTAAGTGTATTGCGTTTTTGCTGTATTATATCTGACACTGCATCTCTCGACTCTAATAAAGGGAATAAAGTGTTATCTCGTAGCGTTTTCCCTTGCAGCGCACTTTTAACTGGATCGTTGATATTAACGCGACGCGTTTCTCCATTCAAACCTTGTACCAAATCAAGATACCTCTGTTCTTTCCCAGATAATACCGAATTCTCAATCCTTGGGATACCGAATTCATGCTGATAAATTTCCCTGATCAGTGCAACTGAAGACTGCCCAATCTCATCCAAATGATCCATTATCGGTAGTGGGTTGGGATGTCAACTTCGACACACACAATCATATCATGAGCACGTTTGAATTCCCACCGATCTACAATTTCAAGCCGTTTTTCACAAAACAGGTCAATGAACAGACATGGCGAGCCCAGCTGACAAACTGGTCAGATTTAATCCTATCGTACTGCCGGCATTACCGTATCTGGACGTTGGATCTGGGACGTATCAACAACGATACGACTAATACTCCACACAATGGAGCCGTGGACGGAGAACTGTTCCGAAACGAATCTATCAACCGAGGCTTAAAAATAGACGCAATACGATCGATTTTCGACTATATGGTTTCTAAAAACCAAGCACAATGGTCCGGTGACACTCTACTGGTGTATTTCAAAACGCCTCAGGAATGGGCCACGACGATTTATGACTGGATCAAAGAAACGGGTCATAACGGTACGGTATTAACACTCTATGAACTATCTCAAGGAGACCTGGTAACGCATACCGAATTTTACAACATTGACTCCACAATCCTGCGAAAATCAATAGATATTCTCGTCCAACGCGGCCATGCCGTTTTAATGAAAGGACCCGATGGCAAACTAGCCGGTGTAAAGATAGCTTAATAGAATAGACACACAAAATACCACGTGCGCTCTCATCACGTGCTGCGCCTCCTTCCGAAATATTCCTAAAAAATACCGGGTCGGAAGGTTCCGGTCCTGTCTTGGGCTTTATGGTACAAAATGGCCAACAAAAAAGCTTAGGGGAGCTGCAGTTTCCCTTAAATTTTCTTCATTCGATTTTGGCCCCTCCATTCTTCTCTTAACCGCCCACCGGCTTTCATCCAACCCCACTGTTGTATATCGATCCAATATCACCACATTTGAACTATAGACGCTAGTTTATAATAGTTTGACAGTTCGGTTTTTCTATATATAATCTGAGTCACAATTGGTAAGATTCTTATTCTTGGCGATTCTTATTCTTGGCGGTCGTTCAAACAATAAGATCACATATATATTCTACCATCAGTCTATTATTGACCACTATCGGCGAGTACAACCATCGGGAAGAGACTTGTGATATATCGGAAAAGGTTGGTTACAACACTAATTCATTTTACTAACCAGAAAGCTTAGACTCTTTTTGAACCATTAAGAGTATTCGAAATACGGATTAGGATTCTATATTCAAATCCCCTGCTACTAGGCATTTTTGGGGGAGGTTACTAACAACTAGTATTCGGCTGCGCGACCGGCCGGAGTTTTTTTTTTTTTTTTCTTTTCTAAAATCTACTAGAAAAAAACCTACAAAAAATATCTTCTTTCCCTTCAACAAAGACGCCAGGTTATCTATTCTTTTATTGTTCTACTCCACGTTTTACTACCTGTACATACTTCAAAATCTGTCTATCTTGACAGATTCAAAGTATTTACAGCTCAATATCCATCAAAACACATCTCTCGATTGATAACATAGATATCAACGAACAAAAACAACAACAACAAAAAATAAAATAATAACGGTTCGGGTAGGCGGAAATCATGGCATCGCCAGCAAAATCCGGGGTATCGCCACCACTTGAAAACGAGGAGGCTCCTGTTAAACGAAATACCAATTTAAATGAGATTTCGAGTGCATTGTTTGCTGACGATGATGATACCTTTCAAAAATCTAGTTTTGGTTTGAAAAGAACTCAGTCTATGGGGGTATTAGATGCTTTTCGTCCAAATATTGACATGGTTGGTACAGAAGAAGATTATCCTCATTTACAAATGAGTAGTGGTTCTCCTTCAACTTCTCAAGGACAAGGACAAGAACAACGAGAAGATATCCAACCGGCAACATATGCATCTGCATCTAATTATATCAAACCAGTGGCACCGTCAGTGGTACCAACGACACAGCATGAAGAAGAAGTACGCGAGGAGGTTCATGATGATTATGCAACTGGTTATTCCGCAGGTAGAGCGGATGTCGACAATTCATATGGCACGACGACTGCTATTGACTATGACTATGACACGGATTCATCTACTTCATCTGCTCCAATGCCAGGATCTCCTGATTTGCTTACGATGAACGATGACAGTGCTGTACAACACGAACCATCTCGGCATGTGGATTATTTATCTCATAACTGGAAAGAAGCCGACATTTCGGCGTCGTGGAGGTATATTGTGGGGAGACGCAAAGACGTGGCCAATTCTGCTAGACTGGAAAATGCATCGTGGAGAACCTGGACAAAAGCAAAATATGATTTACCTACTGTATCTCCAGAAAGTGTGAATTGGTTAAAAGACTATGACGTTACTTGGTTATATGGACCACTGTATGAAGAACCGGCTCAATCTTATGCGTTGAGTGGTATGGCGCCACATTGCCCAACATTATACGAACCAGAGGAACACAAAAAGGAGTCTTCTACCCCACCAGGCACGTCATCAGCCCCGGTGTCATCAACAAAACCGATTCTGAAGAAACGAAGTCCATCTCAAAAGATTTTGGAAGGGCCATCCCCATCACCATCGAATGAAGTAGATTTTTACTTTCGACAGCATAATTATCGACAAAAGGCTCCTGTGATGCCAAATGTGTTTTCTCAGGTGAACCAACAGTATATAACGAAAAAACCGGACGATACACGGAATCAAGGACAAGAAACGGAAACTGAACAACAACAGCAACCAGTGGAATCAGAGGAAGTTGAAGATGAACAAAAATCAGATATACAAGAAGAAGAACAAGTTGCATCTCCAACGCCTCCAGTAGAACGGCGTATCCACTTTAATGACAGGGTTGAACAGTGTAGGGCATTACCCTATACTGAAGAAGGAGAAAATGAAGAAGCTAGTTATAGTGGCGATAGTGACGACGATGACGATGACGATGATGAATCAGAAGATGATGAACCAGGGCTATTTTTGATGGTCAGGTCGCCTTCTCAAACTTCAATTCCAACAATGAACTCACTCAAGGCATTGAAATCCACTATTGAGCCGTTGCCGGCTACTACATTAAAGTATGACATGGATGATCAGGAACAAGAAGTTCGAGAGGAAGAAACGTCGAATTCTGTGGCTTATGCGATGAGCCATAATACTGCCAATCGGCGCCATGTATACAAATCTTACGACTACAGCAGTGTTTACGAGTCACCAGAGCCATCGCCTAATCATTCACCAAGATCCAATTCATATGAGTCGTTCAGTCGCGCTACTACATCAGCAAGTACACCAATTACTCAGACAAGCCCAGAAACTGCATTGGGTCAGTTTAGCAGTGGTAATGACAATAATGAGGTTACGAGTGAGTTTGTGGAGGATACATCGGCTCCGGAGAATAAAATTATGCCTACTACTGCTGCGGAGAACGACCAACAGTCAATTAATACACCGAAATTGGCGTCATCTGGGCCGGTTGAAGACCGAACTCCAGATCTAGCTCCAGTTTCACCAGCGTTGTCAAATTCTTCTATGGATTCAAGTGATAGAAAACACGGTCGGATTAATGGTGCAGTGACTGCTGCAAAAGACATGGCGTCGTCGATCTGGCATGGCAATTGGAAGAAGCATCAATAAAAAAGTGAGAGATGCAGAGGAAAAAAAAAAAAAAAGAAAGAAAGGTCTATTTTATATAATTGTTCCTATTTTTGTTGTAAAAGTTTTTTTGGAAATATATTTATTCTTCATTGTTATTTTGTTGTAATATTCCTAGGCCCACAGCTGTCTGTATATGCACGTCGCATGGTTGGGAAGTAACCATCACTTAACACGTCGGAACATCTCAACAAACTTGTGGAGCACCCTTAATATACTAAGAGAACGACCAAAATGACGGGGCGCAACTCTACAACGTCGGCTAGACAGTCGATAGAGTCTAACCGGTCTCAGCCATTTAGGTCTCCTACTCCGTCATCTCCGATGGCACTTGCTCAACCGTCGACACCATCACACCGGCGATCCAGTAGTATCACAAGCGGGATGAGCAGTCTTGGGTTGAATTTGAGCAGCTTTTCAGCGTCTCCGATACCAATGGGTATGAATTACGGTAATCATACGACTTTAGGTGCAAATTCAATTGCCGAAGTGGTGGATGGTCATAAGAAACAGGTTGGGTTCAAGGTGCCAACTGCCAAAGATATTCCACCGGTTACATTGACCCAGATAAAGAAGATTAAACGCACCGAATTCGCCAAGTATTTGGGCACAATCGCCGCAGAATATGAAGAGTTTTTTGAATCCAAGAATCGATCTGCTGCTGCCTCTAGGAACGTGCCTGATGGGTCGGCTAGTCCGGGCGGTAATACTGCTAGACGCCCGTCTAGGGAATTGACACCATTGTCGTCTATTCCCGAGGTATTTTTCGAGGAGAATTTCCAGCTTGATAATCCTAGAGTTTTTGATTCGGTCAGTGAAAAGAGTGATATTGTTCGAGGCAGGGATAGTAATGGTGAAACGAGAAAAGTGTTGGCTAATAATTCAATTTTACAAGAAAAGTTGACTTGGTATATTGATACGGTGGAATTGCATCTGATTAATGAAATTTCCAGCGCTTCGTCGTCCTTTTTTTCTGCATTGGATGACTTGAAGGATATCAAACGACAAGCTGCAGAATGTGTGAAACAGATTGATCGATTGAGGCAGGATTTGGCATTGGTTGATGAAAAACGGGCACTCGCTGGTATTCAGTCGCTAAAGTTGAAGCAGCGGAGACATAATGTGTCTATTCTGAGTCAAGCTTTGCAACAGATATCCTTGGTGATGACTAAAAGTGATGATGCAGAAGTGCTTTTGGAACAGGAGAAAGTTGGCGGAGCATTAGATACGATTGACGGGATTGAAGCATTATTGGCAGGAAGTACGAATCATGCAAACGTAAAAGAATGGACTGAAGGATGGGCACATGCTATTGTGGATTTGAGATCACTTGAAGGGCTAAATGTACTGCGAGAGAGCCTATGTACGTTACGGAACAGGGCCGGAGAGAGTTATGGCACGGCATTTGCAAATTCATTAATCAAGGACTTGAGACAGCATTACGAGTCTATCCCACATAATGTTACTCTTGAACGGCTGGCTGCTATCCGTGGGGCAGAGATTAATACGGCTTATAAAGACATTAATCCTGAATTCCGGAAAGAATTGGAATTGTCGTTTGAAGGGTTGAGCCGGTCAGATAACGTATCAGCTGCATTTAAATCCTACCGTGACATGGTTATTCGTGAGGCCAAGAATGTGGTACGAATGAATCTGCCTACTCAAAGTGAAACCAGCTCAACGACTTCTAATATGACGAATCGGTCAGTTAACGACAAGAGTTATGCATTACGAACTGCGTTGATTGACATGACGCCTCAAGCTGCTGAAGCCATGGTACGAGATGTCTACACGTCATTATCTGAGCTGTTCAGACGGTTGTTAATGCATCAAAAGCTGTTGTTGGATATCACTACCAGCTCGAACAGCGGGGGTATGGTGGACCTTGGGGAAATTGTGTCAACGGTTGTGCGGCTTTCTATCCAACGAATGGTCAAAGTGCTCAAAGCACGGCAGACTCAAGTGGTTACTGGCCTGAGCACGCAAGAGTTTATTAATTATTTCATGTTAAACCATTTATTCTTGCAGGAATGCGAGAATATTTGCGGGGAGCCTGGGGATGAACTACGGTCAATGATGACCAACCACATCAAGAACTACATTCAATCAATGCATCGACGATATATGAGTGAGTTACAACTGGGGATGGAACGAGATAATTGGAAGGAATGTGAGATCTCAGGCCAGTTTCAAAAGCTTGTCGATCGCCTTGTCAAGAGTACTGAACGGGTACCTGATGAATGGTCCAATAGTTTGAGGGCAATTTTCCAAAATCTAGATGAGAACGACAAGTCCGCAGGTCATGAAAATGGCAAGTCTGTCCTTCCAAAGAACGTGTTTGTTGAAGAAACCAGCTTTATTGTTCCTCGTGGGGCTGTCAATGTGTTGACTTTTAGTGAACAATATCTCATCCTGGCCAATGCCATGCCGCACTTGGGTAACGAAGTGACGAGTTACTTGAACGAACTGCTATCCAAGTTCAATTACAATGTAAACGACTTGATCCTTCAAGCTCGAGCAGTGCGAGTGGAAAAGAGTCAACTAAAGCATATCACCGCCAAGCATTTATCACTAGCATCTGAATCCTTGAACCTGGTGGTCACGTTGATTCCTTATATGAGAGAGTGTTTACGGCGACATCAGAGTATTTTACAGTCTAAACTAGGCGACCTCGACAATACGAAACGCGCCATGCAGAAACTCCAAGAGGAAATTCGCGACAAATTTGTCAAGTTGATGAACGATCGAATGGACAATCACGCAAGGACTATGGTAAAAGTGGATTGGAGCGTGGAATCAGAAGGTGTTAATCAGTACATGATGGATTTGTGTAAGGATGTCACAGTTTTGGTCAAAATTGTGCGGAATATTCTACCTCATCAAACTTATTTGGTATGTGATGCAATTCGATAAAGAGATACTAACAAAAATAATCTAGGATATCACAAGTCGCATATTTGACATTTACAAGCGCAAGCTTTTAGAGCATTACACTCAGGTGGAGTTTAAGTCGGTTGACCAGAAGAAACGAATGCTTCGAGACGTGGAGTATTTTAAGGACAAGTTATCGCATATCGACGGAGCAGGAAACGCGTCGCAAGTGATATGGGAAAACGTCAAAGCCATGCCAGCACCTGGTGACGAACCTAAAGACAAGACCCCACCACAACCAACTAATGAAACGAAAGAACCTGAGCCTGAGAAGGAATCTGAGCCAGAGTCTGAACCCCAAGCTGAACCGGAGGCGGAGTCTGAACCTCAAGCTGAACCAGAGGCAGAGCCTGAAGCCACGACAAATGGGTCGGCCAGTCCTGAGTCAGATCCTGCACAAGATGACAAAGATGAATCAGATCCCTCTGCTGAGACAACTGACCTCGAGACAGTCGAGTCTTCTGCAGTTGTAAAAGAAGAGGAAGAGAAAGAAAAACAGAAGGAGAAGCAAAAGGAAAAGGAGGAAACATCGGATCATTCTACAACGGCCAGTTAAAAAAATAACCTATTTTGATTGTTGTTCAATCCATTTGCCATCTTTAACTTTTTGTAAAGTAGAATGTAACTGAGCGCCGGTTTGATGTATTTCAAGTTGTTGATCACGTAGTTGTTTATGGTTTTCCACCAATTTAAGCGTTTCCGTGTTTAGTTCTTTTACCAGTTCGTTCAATGCAGCGTATTGGTTGTCCATGGTTGTATACGTTTTCAGTTGTGCATAAAATTATTCTAGTTGCAGTGGGAGAAGTAAAAAGATCCTTGACCATATGCACAACGGCTCAAACGCCGTTGTAAATGAAAACGAAAAAAAAAAAAAGTTACTGGCTTAAAAAAACCGGCAACCACTTACTCTCCCCGTCGCTCCCACTTTTTGATTCCCCTTTTTCCTTCTTCTCGTTCTGTCGTTTAATCAAATTTTAATCCATGGATTACAGAGCAGTTTACGAGACCTTAAAGTCTACAAAGGAGACAGGTATGGAATTCGTTATTATCCTCAGTGCTAACAAATTGGATAGAAAAACTCCTTTCGGATCCACAACAAACCGCCAACGCACTCCTGACGTTGAAGCATGGGATTCTAGACGCTCGAGACCCAAGTTTGGGGTACTCTCTTATGGCATTGGTTACTCTAATGATGCAGACTAATTCAGCTTGGAATGTCTTGGATCAGGAATTTGTGAATAAAGTGGTGGCTATCGCTGCGGTTCCAGATCAGTCTCCTAACGTGGTATGCCCAGCATTGTCCATTATTGGGTTGACTGCGTTGGAGTCGCAGAAGCATGAACATATGGACCCTCAACAATGTCCGGATTTGATCAGGTCGTTTGCAAGAGATCCAAGTTTTATACCAGTGTTGGTATCCAGGCTTACTGCGAACCATGTCCAGACAGTATTTGTTGCTCTTCAAACAATCAATTCCCTGCTAATTGGGCTGTTTTTGGTTTCAGATAAACGAAACCATTTGTACTGTTCGATTCGTGAAGCAGACTTGTTCCGAAGTGCCTCTTATTTGATTGAAAATAAACCAATTTCATCAACCTGTCGTCCACAATTGTACGACTTGCAAGAGTTGACCAAGGCGGCAATTCGAAAAACCAAGAAAATGTGGGTTGATCCAGAAGGAAATATCTATCATAAATTGACTTATGAATCCACGCAAAAACATTTGCGGTCACTGGTAGGTGTTGTGGAACATACGGACCAAATTGACTGGGTGAAAGCCGGGGTACCAGAAGACCAGCATCCCTTGGATATGATTAACGAAATGAACGCAAGATGGGCTGGTATGCTTGATTTTAACGATTTTTTCAACGAAGACAAGATTGAATTTAAAAAGTTTTTTTTGGAACAAGTGACATTCGCCAAGCCAACTGCACGGTTCCCATTGATCAAGGCGGCCATGGCTGTGACGAACATTCTTTATGATATTTTCTCTGTTGGTAATGACACAGTTTCTGACGAATTGTTGGAGGGCAAGTCAGATACTTTGACACCACCAGTTTATATCCCTCAGAATAGCGAGGCATTCAATTTCCATGCCAATGGCGGTGGTCCACCTCCTCCTGCTACCAGTGCTCCGCGAACTATCAGTCCAAGTCCATCACCATCTCAAATTAGTAACCACAGCTCTGTTGAAAAGTTTATGACTACTATGGATAATTTGCGGCCGTTGTTTTTCGACTGGGTATCGTTGCATTTCTCCGGAATTTCCAATTTTATGAGAATTTGGCAAGCTTCATGCGCGGAATCCAACGATTTTGAAAATATTCAGCAAGTGGTGCGGATTTTGTTTGAAAAAGCTACTCAACATGCAATCACTGCATCGTCATCATCTGCGATCGAAAACGTGATTAGTAAATTGGATTTCATTTCATATGATGAGATCCGAGCAACTCAATTGAAACAGATTGAAAACAAAACAAATGAGAAATGGGGCGATGAAATCCGGCATTTGCATCGTCATTATCTCAGAGAGTCGGAAGACTTTGTAAGGGAACAACGAGTTCGATTGTTGCTTAATGGGGATTGGTTTTTCATTGACGATCCAACCTTGACGTTATCTAACAAATCTGCTTTGGCACAACAACGAAGCAATGGAGGTGGTAATCCAAATCGACGGTTTTTCATTGCTCTTTCACCGAGTCGAAAGTCGTTGCAATATAGTCAATTCCCGGCAAAACTCGACGAAGCCCCAGCTGCAGAAGTTCTTACCAGATCTATTGACATGTCAGTAGTCAACAAGGTAACCATCACTCCAATCACACATGCCTCACCGACTCATCCAAAGGGGTTGAAGCGAGTGTCGCTTGCCAGCCGAACAAACTACACAAAGATTTCATTGATTGGATCTAGTGGACGAGATGGGGCAACCTTGTCGTTTTATTCAGATACCCCAGAAAAGGCTGCAGCATGGGGTGATGGGTTGTTGATGCTGAAAAACCGAGCATTCCAATCCGCAGATACCAAAAAGTTTATTGAAATGTTTGCCGAATCCAAGCTACGTATGCAACTTTTGTCGCTTGCACCGCCGGATCTCCAAGCTCCGAAACACGAGCCGCTTGATCCAATGGTGTATGATCGACAGCAGGTGACCACCGACTTTTATTACAGAGCATGATGAATGTCCATATTTTTAGGATTATATATATATATACATATATAAAAAGTATTAAAGACAGGTTATTTCTTTGGTTTTTTACCTTGCTGCTTCTTTTTTGGTGGCTTTGGAGTCCGGTCCGCCGCACGATCCGTGGCGGTTTTGGTGTAACGTCTTGGGCCCAAATCCCGTTCTTTATCCAATTTCCGTTTTTTATTCGTTGATGCAAGGTCCTTTTTCATATCCTTTTCTCGGACTTTTTGTTTTTCCGACTCAAACCAAGTTCGTTTCGGTCTGGACATGATTTCGTTCTTGTATCTCATCAGGTTTTCACCCTTTTTCAAGTCTCGTTCCGCAGCCATCATTTGCTTCTCGGACTTTTCTTCGTCCAAAATCTCCTTGATGTCTTCGTCCTTGGTGGCCATCATCTCGCCAACCTTTTGAACCGCATTCCAGTCAACTTCTCGGGTCAATGCGCTCTTGGAACTCTGTTGGACAGTCTTGACGACTGCTTTCAACACCAATCGATCAGCTGGCTGTTCACCAACAAATGAAACCGACCGACCGGTTCGCCCAGCTCGTGCTGTACGCCCGACTCGATGCACATATGTGTCATGTTGCTTTGGAAGTTCGTAATTGATGACCACCTCAACCTTTGGAATATCGATACCACGAGCAGCAACATCTGTACACACCAATACGGAGGTTTCAAGCTTTTTGAACTCACTCACAGCTTGCAACCGTTGGTCTTGTGTTCTGGCCCCGTGAAGTTCTCCAACTCGGATCCCAAGCAGCCCAAGAATAATTCGCAACCGATGCGCAGTATCCTTCTTACCAACAAACACCATGACTCGCTGGTCTGCATCAAGTTTCTTCAGCAGGTAGTATAATACTGCAGGTCGAAGAGGTTCACGTTTCCGGATTCTTACAAACTCTTGTACCAACCCTTCTGCAGCTTGCTTTGGCGCATCAATCTGGATCTTCACTGGCCGATGCATCGACAATTGAATCAATTCTTTGATACTATTGTTCATTGTGGCAGAAAACAACATTGTTTGTCGTTTACTTGGAATCAAACCCAAAATCTCAGTCAATTCCTTTTGGAACCCTTCTTCAAGCATTCGATCGGCTTCATCTACCACCAAAATTTCCACAGAATCTACTTGGAAAGATGGCGAATTTCGGATATGATCAATCAAACGACCTGGAGTGGCAACAACCACATCCGGCCGAGTCTTCAATTCTTGTTCTTGAGCTCGCAAGTTCAACCCACCTACTGCAAGTGCAAACCGAACCCCACCAACAAACTGGGCAAGTTTCCTGCCTGCATCACACACTTGGATGGCCAATTCACGGGTAGGAGCGATGATCATGACTCGTGTGCTGGCCACGTTCTTTGGTCGGTATAACAGCCGTTCCAAAATCGGCACGATATATGCGGCGGTTTTACCAGACCCAGTAATGGCACCAGCAATGATATCTTTACCGTGCAGTGCTGCGGGAATTACACTCCGTTGCACTGGTGTAGGTGTGGAATATCCAAGAGTATGGATACCTCGCAGAACAGGCCGTGATAGAGATAGATTGTTGAAATCCTTGTGTACAGATTGTTTGAGCTTTTCTGCTTCTTCGGCTGGTGCGTAGTATTTGTTCATTTCTTCAAGAGTGTCTTTATCTTCATCTTCGTCGTCTGCGGGTTGCTTCTTTTCTTCCTCTTCTTCATCCTCTTCCTCGTCCACTTCATTTTCATCTTCTTTTTCCTTTTCTTCTTCTTCTTCCTCCTCATCATCATCTGGAACACCCATACCAAACCCATCCATTGCCAAATCATCATCACTTTCAGCATCATCCTCCTCCTCCTCCTCCTCCTTCACTTCTGGTTCTTCTTCCTCTACAATCTCTTCTTCCTCACTTTCATCGTCCTCTTCATCATCATCCAGCTCAGCATTTTCCAACCCACCTTTGCGTCTGATAATAGCATCCAAATCAACATCCGTTCTATCACGATTCACATCCTTGGACGAGTCAAAATCCCATCCTGAAAACTCCACTTTTGTGGTCATTCCGTCCAATGAAAATTCGAACTCCGGATTAATATCTTTTTCTTCCTGGTGGTCGTTCTCTGCACCACTCTTATTCTTCTTCTTTTGGTTCTTCTTTTTCTGCTTCTTCAAGTCTTCAGCCTCCTTCTTCTTCTTCCGTTCCTCTTCTTCAGCTTCTTCGTCCACATCCATATCAGGGACATTGTCCTCGGTATCGGAAATTGTTAGAATGAATTCATCCTTCTTTACAGGTTTAACACCGCCCTTGCCTGCTTTTACTTTACTCCCCTTGGCCATTGGTTTTGGTATTTATTTTTTTAGAAGATGAAAAAAAAAAATCTTTTGATCCAAATTTTTTTTTATTTTTTCCAAACGCCGCTGCACTGATTATATAAGCACAAACGGTTCGCGCCCAGCTCAAGCCAATAGACGATAGGGTGCGGCGCGGCGTGTAGCTACAATTCTATAGAATAGATATCGTGAATTGGATGCAGATTGTTGAAATCATTCGAAGGTTGATGAAATCAGTAAACCTTTGGACTATTTTCTCCAATTTATATCCGTGGCTTATGCCCAAGAATTAGAGCCCTAAAACCTCATCCAAACCATACCCGCCAGCCCAGTCACCCAACTACCCACTAAATGGGACACTCATCAACCACAACACCAAACCATACACCACACACTTTGCTATACTACGAACTCATGGAGTCACGCAAACAGCAGGTGATGCGGCAGGCGGACTCTCTAGCTCCTAAGCGCCTGCTGTACCAGATCATGCTGCTTCAGTTTGTATACTATTTGCTTGGAACGATATTAGTTGGGTTTTATTATACCATCAGCGGCCAAACGTTTACAATGTGGACAGTATTATCATGGGAACCGGTTAGAATGGATACAACAGCTGGTTGGACCTTGTTTTTATTATGGCTATTGGATACTTTTTTTTCGTATGTTTTTGCGGGGATATTAACCAAAGCGCTAACAAGTATATTAGAGTCGCTGCGATGACGGTTATCGTAGGGAGAAGTAAACTGGCATTGGATTTCACACTAACGTTACACGGAATCAACATCCTGGTAGCTTGGTTGGTCAGTGGGAAGTTCCCTTGGTCAATACTATGGTGGGGATTGCAAATATTATCGATATTATTGATGGTTTTTCTCGGTACTTGGACTACTCAATGGAGAGAGCTTAGGGCTACGTTTTTCGAGGATTATGAAATGGTTCCTAGATCGAGTCAAACTGCAAACAATACAACAAATAATACAACAAACAATACTGATACAAATGATGAGACGACAAGTGAAAATCAAAGTAATGAAAATGTGTAATATTTACTAAAAAAAGAAACAAGATATCGCATTTATTTATCCCGGAGAATCAGACTAAACAGTGGAGTGCGGCTCGAAATGGATATAACATACAAATGTTACAGCATATTGAGAACCCCTCAAACCCCAAACTACTACTCACCTCACCACAACTGGGAACAGTCGTTGTAGCATAAAAACAATCACATTTCCCCCTTTTTTTCATCGCCGACATGCTTTATGCCTGTCGCAGTTCAATCTCACTTCAATCTCAATCTTCCGGGTAACTCCCACGAAAACACCGCCTGAGTCCAACCCGGAGAGTGATTCCCCTTTTGAACATACTTGTCAAAACTCCTCTCCTCTCTCTCTCTCATTTCTCTTTCTCCCCTTTTTTTGGGTTTTTTTCTTCTTCTCTTTTACGCGACAACGGGTCATTTCCAACAAAAGCATGTCACTAAGGTATAACCGATCCACTGGCGGATCCAGTGCTGCTTCAGCCAGTAAAGCGGCAGCAGCTCAGAAAAAAACCGAGTCGGAGCGAAATCAACTAGTTTTGAAAAAGTTGTTATTGGACCCATCTAATAAGCATTGCGCGGATTGTAAAACCGCCGCTCATCCTCGATGGACCAGTTGGAGTCTTGGGGTGTTTTTGTGTATTAGATGTTCAGGCATTCATAGAAGTATGGGTACGCATATTTCAAAAGTTCGGTCTGTGGACTTGGACAGTTGGACAGAGCCACAATTGTCCAACATGATCCAATGGGGTAATAAACGGGCAAACATTTACTGGGAATACAAATTACCGGCGAATTATGTTCCTGATGATAGTAAGATTCAGAATTTTATTCGTACAAAGTATGATATGAAACGGTGGGCCATGCAGAAGGAAATTCCAGATCCAAGTTCGTTGAAATCGGCAGATGAAGAGGATTCTACTCCATTGGCACAGGTGAAAAATGAATTAACAGCTCCACCTCCTGCACCAAAATCCAATGCACCAAAAGCAAACGGTTTGGTACCGGATTTACTTGGTGATGATAGTGTTCCTTCTAAAAGCCAGCCAACTGTGGGCACGTCCGGCGTGTCTTCCAATGCATCAGTGAAACCTCAGTCTCAATCTCAATCTCAACAACAGCCTCCACCACCTCCAAAACAACCAGCAGATTCTCTATTAGGATTGGATTTCAATTCTAGTACTACCAGTCTTTCTAGTAACGGTAATGGTATCTCTGATAATGCTGCTGCTGCAGCCGCTCCTCCACCAAAACAAACCACTGGAGTTTCACGACCGGACTTGAAGAAGTCGATTCTTTCGCTGTATGCTAATACACGTCCTTCAGCTCAGCAACAACCAATACCGCAACAACCAGCACCGCAACAACAACAACAAGTCCAACCCCAATACCAATCTAATCAGTCTGCATTTGATTCATTCACTACGGCCACAAACAACCTCTCTTTAGGATCTCCATCTACTGCATCGACTAGTTCGATGTTTGATGCCATGTCGTCTCCACAACTTCAATCTCAACCAGCTCACCAAACAAACGATGCATTTGCATCATTGTCCAACCCGTCATCTTCACCTCCTCAAGCTCAACAACCTGACGCGTTTGCTTCATTGTCATTCACATCTAGCAAACCTCAACACACTGAGCTGAAAATGTCAAATGCTCAACGTCCGTCAGTTGGAGGAGGGTTTGAATCACAAAATAATAGTCTATTCGACAACCTAATGCCAACTACACAAGGAGCGTCATCGTCTCCTGCATCCAATTGGAATTCTTCCCCAATGCAGCCAACTTCTCCCGTGAAACAACAAGATGACGAAGAATGGGCTTCATTCGCTTCGGGTCCTTCAACTGCTACTGCTACTAACACTACTACTGCTGCTACAAGCGGAATGGAAGATGATTTGTTTGGTAATGTATGGAAATAGAACAATTAGGGGGCGGGAAAAAAAACAGCTCTTTCTTGTAATAAACTCACGATTGATTAATTAAAAAATTTATGTTTTACATATATATATTATGTTAAATGTTTATTTAGTTTTCTTTCCCTTTTTGGCCTTTTTGGTCTGTTTTTTTGGTGCGGCGGCAGCGGCGACAGCACCAGGAGCAAAAGAATAATCAATACCCAATTCCTTCAACTTTTCGTTCTTTTCATCAACCCTTGATTCGTGCTTCTGCTGCAATTGCTTCCATTTTTCTTCCGATTTGGATTTATCATGGTGATATTTGGAGATTCTGGCCCATGGAATAGCCTTGAATCTTTTATTAGCACCAACAAACATTTGTTCATGGACCTTTTCCCATGGCATTAACCGGATCTGCAAAATATGTCCAAACAACAAATATCCATGCATAACATCGGCAACTGCTTCGGCAGCATATGGGTTTTCGAATTCCACAAACGCATAATGCTTAGACTTACCAGTCTTCTTGTTTCGTGATAATCTCATCCGAGAAATAGGCCCAAACTGGCTGAAATATGCTCGCATTTGCTCTTCATAAAACCCGTGTGGAATCCGTCCAATGTACAAAACTCGAGGCTTTTTGGCGTCTTCTGGGTGGATCCCATCCTTTTTCTGTTGCTTCTTTTTAATCTGTTTGATCGCTTCATCTACCTGGCTCTTCTTGTCTTTATCAACCTTAGGAACGTCTTTGGCCTTTGTTTCCTTTTCGTCATCAGTACTTTCAAATCCATCAAACTGTTCGTCTGCTTCTTCCCCCTCATTATCTTCTTCTTCTTCACCATCATCTTCATAGTCGTCGTCTTCTTCTGAAGATGGGAATTCTTCAAAATCGTCCGTTACTGTTTCCTTTTTAGACTTGGCATCTGGCTTAGTAACCTTTGCGTCTTTAGTATTCGCTTTGAGCGAATCACTTTTACTTGTCGTCACAGTCTTTGATTTGGCCATTTCTTAATCAAGTGTTGGTTCTTTTATCAAAATCTTTAGAAATTTTTTTTTTATTTTTTCACCGACGAAATTTTCTTTCCAGTCGCGTGCGCACCGTTTTCTCTCAGCCGCACAAGGAATTAACTACGTGAATCAACCAACACACTTTGGCATATGGAGAAGTCAAAAAAAATTCAATATTCCCTTCTTAAATTATCTAAATAATAATAAAACGAGCTATAAAACATCTTTAATTCTTCTTCTTGAGCAATGGTTCAAGCTCTCCCTTGTCATGCAAAGCTTGCAATTCGCTGTTCCCGCCAATGTGTTGGCCACCAATATAAATGTTTGGAACAGTTCGTTGTCCGGAAATCTTTTGCAAAGCATCTTGCAAATCAGCACCATCATCTCGAATATCAAGTTCGATGATAAAAGCATCAACTCCCAGTTGCTTTAGCAAGTCTTTTGCCTTGTGGCAGTATCTAAATTCCAGGTTAGTGCTGTGCCTTTAGATCAAGAAGATCAAAGAACAAGCAAACTTACGGACAATAGGTCTTTGAGGCAACAAAGACGTGGTTACTGTTAATCCATTCGTTGAGTTGAGCTTCGTGGTCGACCATTTTTATAATTTCAAGATTGTATCTGAGCTAGTTTAAATTGAAAGTGGAGAAAGATAGTTTTCGGGGCGAAACCATTGTCCTTTTATATGTAGCAACCGGGTTCGTTCCGAGCCGAGCCCCGCGCATCGTGAACTTACGCAATTGATATCAAACTGTTGCGATCACGGCGCATCCATTTAGCAACGTCACTGGGATTGTAGGGCCTAGTTAAAATGTTTATAAATCTTTACAAATGTATCTCCGTACTGCAAATTACTAATCTCCGTAGCACCACATTTGTAATTCACACATTACGACTGACCACAGCCTCGGAAGCCGAAAATCGGATTTGATCCACACCTCCGAAATGAAATTCGACCATTGGATCTGCGGCTGATTTGAAATCAAAAAGCATTTGCGCACCTATATAGGCGTTACGTAATATGTGGCAACGACAACCAGTCAGTAAAAGAAGGTTGGTGCGTAGGGTAGGCTGGTTGTTGTTGATCTCACACTTGGAATTTTGACACAGCAACATTGTTCTGGATGTGTTGCCAAAACAATATAGAAACGGCTGCAATTAGAGCTTAAAGATCCACCATATTTGGTAGATACGGCTAATTAGCGTATGCGGCTAAAAGAATGGTCTGAGTCTATATCTATATCTGCAACTACTTCCTCTCATTAGATTCAAACTCCTCGACTAGTGGTGTGCCATACCATCCGCATTTCCAGCAATAATCATCGACAACCCCCGTTGAAATTGAGCACTTTGGTATCTCGGCTTTTTGTTTCAAGACTTTATATAACCAATATTTGACTACTTAGGTACGGCACCCGCTGGATCTGATCGTACCAAGTCTAAGAGAAGTGCCGATCATCCAGTCAGGAAAGTCTCCAAATCAGGCGAGATAAATATACAGGGTTTGATAGCTTTCACAACTTTTTACCCAAAACTCCATTAATAATATATTATTTCGTAAATACCGAAAACTGCTATTTCTGTAGTAACTCACCGATCATCCGTGATTGATCGAGGACCATTTTTCTCAACTCAGTCACCGCTGCATTATGATCCTGTTGCATCTTAACCACTCGTTCTTGTAGTGCCAGCACTACTTGACGCAAATCGCTATCATCGGCTCTGTTACTATTGGTCTTGCTAGCAGCAGAAGCGCCTCCATCACGACCGCTGGATCGATTTTCGAATGATACGACCTTGCGTCGTTTCAAAGGTTCATCATGATGGTGATTGCTAAATGCAGAGGATGAGGATTTTGTTGGTGACCTCGGCAATGGCCGTTTATATTCCCGTTCAGACCGGCTGAATGATGCTGTTGATGATGATGATAAGGATGGTGGACTGTCCAACTGAGAATCCAAAGTGTTGATGATATCGTTCGCTTGTCTAGCCAACCGGCCAGTAGTCGCTCTGAGTTTGACTGGTGATCTTGAAGGTACTGCTGCTGTTGACCCATGGCCTCCTCCGTTACGTCGTAGCTCTGCTCGTGGTCTTCTGATCGTGGTCGAGTCAGTATTTGTTGACAAGTTTGACGATAGTGAATCTGACGACTGAAACTTTGAATCTTTTGAAGCCGCTAATCCGCGGGGTACTTCTGTTCGTTCTAGATTTCCCGAACGGTCTACTACTTTTCTTGAAAATGGCGATCTGAGACCTGATGGTGTGAATTGTGAAAATGAAGTCGACTTTTTAGGGCTCAGATTTAACCTGGGGGTTGCTGCAGCATTTGGAAAAGGATTCGAAGCATTGAACCGTGGCTTTTCATTCTGTTTCTATATTTATTGTTAGTACTGGATCTGTGTACTTCATTCATACCACTCGGCGAAACGGTGAGGTTTCGTAGTGCTTAACGTCTGGGTATAGTGCGCTCATCGTGTGTTGTGTTTACAAGTTTGATTGTTTATCGCTTGAAGCGTTTTTATTTTCAAACTCACGTGTGCGGTGTGGCATGCGTGCGTTGCTAGGGCAACCAGATCTGCGGGTATAAAAATCCCAACGCGACGGCAAAAAATTTTCGACCCTGTTTTTTCCTTCCAACTTTTTCTTCAAAAGTACAAACAGCAAATTTTTTCTCATGAAGTAAGTATTTTGAACTCCTGAATTTACAAAGAATCACAAATCAATTCAAGTGATGACAACTTTAATTAATTACTTCCGGACCACTTGTCCCGGGCGAGTTCCCGGGATTATGGATGAGGGCAAGTTAATAGACTACAACGGTATCTGATCTATATTTTTTTTTTTTTTGTTTTGATTCTTTGATGAATTCTGCATCTCCAAACTTGGAACTATTAGGCTAACTATAAAGAAAGAAAAACAATCTAAATCAGCTGTATAAGCTGCCGTTGCCGGTCAATGCGAGGCCGTTGCCTCCGCTGATTATGCATAATCCATTGTCGGTAATGTATTTTTTATGGGATTACATGTTCCCATCCGTGGTGGATAAGATTCAATGTCAGGGATCGCTATCCAGTGATGGTCAATTTGCAAAAGTCACGTCGGAACAAGACATGGATGCATTATGGTCAATGGGGTTCTTTGGTAAAGGTATTCTTTCTAGGTCTGAACCAACCTGGTTCACTCGTACTGCTCGACGGTTGAACTTGAAAGGTGGTGACAAAGTAACTGCGGAAGATATCACCAATGCTAGGCGGCTGGAGCGGAAAAAGTTCAAAAAGGAACGTGCAAAGGCTGAACAGCAAGAATTGACAAGAAGAAGGGCATTAGATGACCCAAATTACCAAGCCGAGTCAAAGGCTGATGAAGATGACGATGACAAGAAAAAGGGGAAAAAAGAAATCCAGATTCGTGAAGAAGATTATGAGATTATCCAAGACGGAGAGCTTTTGCAACAAGAATTTTTGCAATTGACCCCGTCTGAAGCTGTGTTTCTGTCTTATGGGCTTGGTGTTCTTCAAGTCGACGATCTGTCGCCTCGTCAACTCTTTGACAAATTTGCATACAATGACAAAAAGTTTCTCCATATTTATATTGCATATCATCATTACCGGTCAAAAGGCTGGTGTGCGAGATCTGGTGTGAAATTCGGTACCGATTTTCTGCTTTACAAACGAGGCCCTCCGTTTGCTCATGCTGAATTTGCGGTGACGGTCATGCCAGTGGGTACTGGTGAAGAGACACAGTCTTGGTGGTGGAATACAAATCTGGGTCGAGTGGTTGGCGGAGTGAAAAAGACACTGGTTTTTTGCTACGTGACTGTACCTGATTCGATTGAGTCGTTGAGTATTGACGAGATTCTCGAGCAAAGTAGGGTTCGTGAAGTGGTTTATCGACGATGGATCCCGACTCGAAACAGAGACTAATGTGTCCAAGTAATAAATATTTAATTTTAAGTAATGATTTTATGAACGTTTAATTTTTTTTTAATCCTTTCTGGTTGTTTTTTTTCCTTTCTTTCTATACCTTTCCTTCATATGCTTTCGTTACAAATGAACAATCTCGTGGGTCGTCCTCATCTTCGCTTCCAGTCGGGTTACTGATGCATACAAAACTCTTTTTATCAGGCAAGACGCATTTCATCTGGCTTGCACTGAAAGGACATGGGCAGTCCAAAGGTTTCTGGACACATTCTAGCGTATCTGAACATAAATAACCATCACAGTCCTCTGTAAAAATTTGTTAGTTCATCTTCTTTCTCTTTGATTTCAAAACTTACGCTCGTCGTATCGATGTTCTACCACGTTAGAATCCTGATGGATATGGTTCTGCTGCTGTTGTTGTTGCTGCCGAAACACGTGCTCGAAAATGTTACCAAACTGGGCAGACACCGCACCAGCCATTACCAGAAGTAATACTGTCTTCATTTTTCGATTGTCGTGTCGTCTATTTGTGATTTGAAAGATGGTGAAGTGTCAGGATTGAACCCCCCAATTTTCAGACGCCCGCGCAAGCACCAGGCGAGGGAAAGCCCCACGAGCCTCACGAAAAAAAATATTAAAAAATTACGATCAAGTAATATGGTCTATGATTATGTAATTAGTCCACTCAGTGTCAATGCTTCTAAAAACCGAGATAAATCATCCTTGGCGACCTCAATAATCGAGCTTTCAAAAGCATCCAGCTTGACCCTAGCATTAATCCGCGTCGCCGTAGTTTGGAATGCATGGCCAAACTGGTTATACACGTCAATATCTGCAGTCTCTGGTTCGACATCTTCCCTCGCTCGTTGAGGCGCCATCCCCAGCACTAGATATGTGTTCGACGTTATATCCAATGCCGCAATAACCAGCGGTAACTGTTTTTTCAGTGTTTCCGCACACCCTTCTGCAACCCACACACCTAGCCGAGCCAGGGCCAATGGGTTACGGAAAATGGCAATATCAGGCCCATCTCTTACCACTGCTAAACGATATGCTCGAAGATCTTTGATCTGTTTCTTTTCGAATAAGGCTGTACCAGCAGCAGTAACTACTTTCTGTAGCATCTTGGCCCGGTTAATACCTTCAAGCAGCTGGTTAACGTCACCCAATGCATCCCACCCATCCCAGAAATTATTCACCCAAAATTTTTCTTTATCTTCACTAAGGTCCTCTTGGTTTGTGGCGAGTTCCAGCGGCCCTTGTAATAATGCTTCTATGGATTCGACAGCATCACCGGCTGATACCGACCCTTTGAACCCATACCGTCGAATAACACCCTCACGAATCACTTGTTCAATCCCAAACGGACCAGTCACCCCAGCCAGCTTTTCTTTTAACGTTCGCTTCAGGTCGATTCTCATATGCGCCCATTGTTCTCGCGATTCCTGTAAAGAAATCCCCATCTTGGCGAGCATTTTATGAAGCCGTTTCCGACCATCATCAGTCCAAAGTTCTAATTTGGCAGATAAATATGATGAATGGATCATTGCGTCGTATAATGACCAATGTCGGAGTAAAAAAAATGCAAAATCAGGTTCAACATACAACGAGTTGTCGTCACTGTTGACGGTGTTTGTATGGCCATTGGCCGTACTATGAGGACACAATCGCGCAACTTCATCTTTCAGTACTGGGACAATATCTTGGTAGATTCTCGGATTCTCGCTAGCAGTTGCAGTAACTCCGATAATTGCCAGCCACAAACTCGGCACACTAGTTCCACCGATACTTGACAGTAAGGAGTATACTTGGGTTGTTGCAGTACCGGTCAAAAAGCTACCACGGGAATAATAATCTTCTAGTGCTGCAAGACTCTCACGTTTTAATTTCTTGCGACTTTTTGCTCCTTTTGTTTTTTCTACTTTCCCGTTCTGGTTTTCCTTGTCCTCGTCATTATCGTCATTATCAAAGTTGTCGTTATCATCATCACCCTCACCATCATCGTTGTCAGTATCATCATCTTCTTCTTCATCATCATCATCATCCTCCTCATCGTCATCATCTTCCTCGAATCGCATCTGGGTATAAGCTTCCTTCTCTTTAACCAATCGTTCATCTACCACACCATCATCTAAACAAACCACCTGATCTGACCCAAAAAGATTGTCCAAATTCCACGGTCTATGATTGTCGATCACGTAAACTTTTCGCTTATTAGCTTCTTCGTTTGATCCGTCATCGACAATATCAAAATGCGACTCCAGATCGACTGTAGCACCACAACCAATACACAAAACATTAACAATATCATCATCCAAAGCTAAAAACATCTCTCTAAGCTCTGTATAGCCAACAATTGGCACTGTTTTGTATGGAATCAGCTCTGATTTGAACAAGGCAGCCAGCATTCGCGCTGAACACAGTGCATCAATATCTGTGGCTGCCACGAACATGACTACTTTACATGTCGAATGTGAAAGTGATGACTGTTTTATCTGTTCAAACGCGTCTCTAAAGCCATCTGGATTTATATGCATTGCTCTTTTGCCGCTGCTGAAAGAGCCTTTTTCGTTTTTTTGTCGTGAGCAAAAAATAAGTTGAGGTAAATCGAGAGAGGATTTTCGTGTTGCAAAATTAAAGGAAAAGAGCCCGCCGACGCGTCGTGGTCAAGTCGGTCAGCCGGTCCGATTTGTGAAAAAGGGCTCCGACCAGTCACAGTTGAGATGATTACTGTAACGGATTTCGGCAGTTCAGTGGTTACATCCAATTTGTTGAAATATCTTATGCAAAAAGGGGATAAAAGAAAACTGGTATTGTCTGCGTTTTTGGCTGTTTGCCATCGCTATAAAACAAACCGCATATGGTGCACGATGAGTACCGTGCTACTAGCAGAACTCGAAATACGGTTAGCGGGAATATATATCTTTTCCACTTTCATTGTTTTTGTTTTCGTTTTTTCTTTACTCTACTGCTTGTGTGTTTCTGTGACCCAGATGGGGTAACTGATGCGGCTCGATATTAGTGGTGCCAGTCAATACAATAGGCAACAGCCCAGTTTTGAACAGGTCGATCATGTATCTATTACAGCCCACTTCGGCAGTCAACACCCTTTGGGAAAGTATGGCCATGGATGGGTAGTTCCTGGCAAGTTTTGAGCATGGTATTAATCGCAGTTTGAGCTCTATCAGGCCATTTTCAATGCATTTTCTTGTCTGCCGAGACCCGTTTGGCATTCTGAAGTCTCCTTATATAACCGTTAGCCAGATACTCTAAACAAGCGGCTTAATAAAAAATCCTTTACCTACTGGGAATTATACGCATTGCCGTACTGCCGACTGAAGCGTTAAGCGCCCCCCCGCCAAAAACCGCCACCGCAGTAAGGCGCGGAAGCCGACCCCAGATTTCAGATCCAAAGCGGAAGGTCTTGCCCCTCATTGATAGCGCGTCTAAAGAATTGCCGCCCAAACGCCGGCCGGATCCTCGTTTGACGGCGGGAATTTCTCTCTATATAAAGGGATGGATATTCCCCTCCTCTTTAGATCTCGGTTTTTTTTTCTGTTTTTCTCCATTTCTTGCCATTTTCGTCATGGGGTTATTCAAATCAGAACGACAAAAGATTGTTGAAGCAAAGCAGCAACAGCGACAGGATCGGATTGATGAGTTGGTGGAATACCAGACTCCTCTCTCCAAACCTGAGTTGGACATTTTGCACGCTCCTGCATCTCAGATCATTGATAAGGTAAAAGAAGGATCTGTCAAGCCGATCAACGTTTTGAAGGCTTATGGTAAAAGAGCAATTGATTGCCAAATCAATAACAACTCTATTACTGAAATTATGATCAAAGATGCCGAGAAATGGGCCAAGAATTGTAACACGCAGGGACCATTGGCAGGGTTCCCAATCTCGATGAAGGATACTTTAGGTGTGGCTGGATATGACTCCTGTATTGGCTATACCAAAAAGGCATTCAAACCATTCACTAAAGATGCTGCTTTGATTAGATTGTTGAAGGATGCCGGCGCCTTGCCATTCGTCAAAACAAATGTGCCATATACACTATTATCTTTCGAATCCTACAATGATGTATGGGGTGTATCTGAAAACCCTCACGTCCATGGTTACACCCCTGGTGGATCTACTGGTGGTGAAGCAGCCTTGTTGGCATTTGGTGGTAGCAGATTGGGTATTGGTACTGATGTCGCTGGTTCAGTGCGATATCCTGCTCATGCATCTGGTATTTATGCTCTCAAGTGCTCCACTGGTCGGTTTCCAAAGGCTGGAAACAACACGTCAATGCCAGGTCAAGAAGGTATTCCTGCTGTATACTCTCCAATGTGCCGAACTTTGGAAGATTTACAATTCCTTACCAAGACTATTACTGAGATGAAGCCATGGGAATATGACTATTCCGTTCACCCAATGCCATGGAACAATGACGTAAAATTGCCAAAGAAGTGCAGAGTTGGTGTCGTGTATAGTGATGGTGTTGTTACCCCAACTCCAGCCTGTGAACGTGCCTTGAAGATGACTGTTGATGCCCTGGAAAAGCAGGGGCACGACGTTGTGGAATTTACGATGCCTTCACCACTCAAATGTCTCCGAATTGCCTCCCAATTATTGTGTTCAGATGGTGTTGGTATTGCTCTTCGTGATCAGGTCCGTGGTGAAAATAATGATGTCGGGGTTGATCGAGTAGCTCGAGCGGCTCGGTTGCCAAGATGGATGAAGCGAATTTATGCGTGGTACTTGGAGAACATCAAAGGTGACACGGTTTGGGCTACATTGGTACGAGATTGGAACGTCAAGAAGATTGGCGAACGATGGGATTTGGTTTACGAACGAGAAGGTTACAAGGCTGAATTTTTCGAAGCCTGGAAGGATTCAGAAATTGACTTTTTGATTACTGTTCCAAACGCCGCTCCTGCTTTGCCACACAAGGGTCTATATGAAACTATTTCTTCATGTGGGTATACGTTTATGTTTAACCTTTTGGATTACTCTGCTGGTGTCCTTCCTGTTACCAAGGTTGACAAGGATTTGGACCGAATTGATCCAAATTTCAAGCCAGCAAACCGAGTTGAACGAGGCGCTTACTCCGTTTATAACCCTGAAAAGATGCAAGGCTTGCCCGTTGGTGTTCAAGTCGTTTGTCAAAGATTGGAAGAAGAAAAGACTTTGAAATCTATGGAGGTTGTTGAAAAGTCGCTCCGTGATAGCGGTGTCGTGTATAAATTATTGAACGAGCTGGATTAGAATATATATATATATAAAAAGAAATAAGCCGCACCAAAAAAAAAATTAACATTAAACAATTTCAAACCTTTTTGCACAAAATAAATAATCGAACAATGTTCTCTACAAGCTTTCATCACTTCCACCTTCATAAATCCAGTTGTCATCATCAGTCGACCTGACTGTTTCGACAAGTCTTGCATGCATGAGGACCCACCCTTCTTCGTTAGGTCGCGACCGAATTGTGAATACACTCTCCAACGCTTGTCGGTCCTCCAGCTCTTTCTCATCTTTGACCATCTGCTCTTCACTCACTTCAACTGGTGTTTGCAAATCTTCTTGTACGTGTAAATGTAGTGATTCCAATGGCGCCCCTTCCTCCTCCAAACAATCCAGCAGTTGTGACGCACTGACTTCTGGTAATTCGTCTAACCGAATATCACGCTCACTCAGCGATACTGTTCTACTTGTCGCTCTGCTGGGAATTTGTACTTTACTTTGTCCAGCACGTCGTCTTGAATGCATTTTGTAGAGGTCGTGTAAGTGGTAATTATAGGAGAGGGAGGAAAAAAAACAATAAGTGGCTTTAAATTTTGGGAATAGCGTCTAAATGTTAAAATAAAAAATAAAAAACTACTTGGAGCCAATAACTGCCAATAATAAATATGTTTCGTCTGGAATTGTTAGTGCCATTGTTTTTTGATTTTTCTTTTTACTTACCACAGACGATAAAATACTCGTGAGGTTCTGTTCGTATTCGTAACAATTTCACCGGGACGTCTTCAAATGACTGCGTCAGCGATGTCGATGCCGACAGCATTGACAGACACATGCTGGCTTTATCTGACGGGTCATCAATATTCTGAGAATGGATCACTGCGTTGTCCTCCAACGACAGTACCAGCATCCCCGATAACTTGTCCGTTGTCAAATTTTCCTGTTTCAAAAGATGGTCGATTCTGGTTGGCATTTCGGTGACGGAAATAAGGTGGTGATGGGATGGGAACAGGAAAAAAGGTGAGAGATCTCTCCGTATTTATATAAAGCCCAAAGATAAGATTATCATTGAGTGTTCGACGCGGTATTAAGAAATGACAATGGAATAACTGAAATGTTTGATGAAATATTGGAATAATCTGAGATTAATCTAACTAACGATGGCTGTAGATGGTAAATGTGGCTATGATCTGTAAGATGAAATCAGATCAAACTAGCGCTTATAAATGGGTGTCCTTTTGAATAGAAACTTCTTTATCAAAACTCTAGCAAATTAACACCCCAAAAAAAAAAAATTAATCTGGATTCAGGGTGGATCTACTTCCAAAAGTATAACTAGAATTTTCATTATTGATTGCATAATTCCTAAAAAGTCAAAATTGACGTTAAAGATTGGGGAGACCTTGGTCCCATCGCGGCGGAAACGCGTTTGTGTGCTATGCGCCGCCTGGCCAGCCTCCCAGTCTCAAAGTTTGGAAACCTCGCGTCTTTTACATTTTTTTTTTTTTTCCCTCTCCTCAACCAACGCGACTTTTCAAACAATAGAACAACAGCACCATGTCGGGAATTCTACCGGCTATTAGTTTGCCAGTCAACTATAATGAATCTTTAGACAGAATTCGATCGTTTCTGTCCGAGTTCAAAACTGTCGATGAAGACACTGAGGAAATCGGACCGAAGTATATCATGCAGTTGCAAAAAATCGCCAATCGAGAAAACACAATGATTGTGATTGAATTGGACGACCTGAAAGACTGGGAAGGCTCCAATCGTGATGAAATGACACTCTTGGATGAAATCTGCGATAACACTTCACGGTATATCGAACTATTTAGCAAAATTATCGACTCTTTGATGCCTCAACCAACTGTGGACATTACATATAAAGATGAAGTTTTGGACGTGATTTTGCATCAACGACGACAGAAAAACCAACGGGCGATCGAAGAGCAAGGTGATGATAATGCTCCAGCCGAAGAAGACACATTTCCACCTCAATTAACGCGTCGATATACTCTATACTTTAAGCCTATGACTGATGTATACAAAGGGAACGGCAAGGCGATGGCCGTCCGAGAAATTAGAGGTCAGCATTTGGGTCATTTGTTGACCGTTAGGGGTATCGTGACGCGAGTTTCCGATGTTAAACCATCGGTGCAAGTCAATGCGTATACTTGTGACAAGTGTGGTGACGAAATCTTTCAAGAAGTAAATGGGCGACAGTTTGCTCCGATTGTTGAATGTCCATCAAAACAATGCAGAGAAAACAACAACAAGGGCCAGTTGTTCATGTCAACGCGAGCATCCAAGTTCCTGCCCTATCAAGATGTCAAGATTCAAGAATTGGCTGAACAAGTGCCAGTGGGGCATATTCCTCGAGCTTTGACCATCCATGTCACTGGTGACTTGGTTCGATCTTGTAATCCTGGTGATTTAGTTGATATTGCGGGTGTATTCTTGCCAACGCCTTATACTGGGTTCAAGGGTATTAGAGCTGGATTGCTCACTGATACATATCTAGAAGCCCAGCATATTCGACAACACAAGAAACAATACAACGAGTTGGATCTTGATGAAGAAACTATAGCCAATCTGCGTCAAATTGCCAGTGAGCAAGACTCTGCTACCCGGTTGGCAATGTCGATTGCACCGGAAATTTACGGTCACGTCGATGTCAAGAAGGCGTTGCTTTTGCAATTGGTTGGAGGTGTGTCCAAGGAAGTTGGTGACGGTATGAAGATTCGAGGTGATATTAACCTATGTTTGATGGGTGACCCCGGTGTGGCCAAATCGCAATTGCTGAAATATATTACCAAAGTTGCTCCACGAGGTATTTACACTACTGGTCGAGGTTCTTCTGGTGTCGGGTTGACCGCGGCTGTGATGCGGGATCCAGTTACTGACGAAATGGTTTTGGAAGGCGGTGCTTTGGTATTGGCTGATAACGGTATCTGCTGTATTGATGAATTCGACAAGATGGATGATAACGATCGAACAGCTATTCATGAAGTTATGGAACAGCAAACTATTTCTATTTCCAAGGCAGGTATGTCAACTACTTTGAACGCAAGAACATCAGTCTTGGCTGCTGCAAATCCGCTTTATGGGCGATATAACCCGAAATATGCCCCAGTTGAAAACATCAATCTTCCAGCTGCTTTGCTCTCACGGTTTGATTTGATGTTTTTGTTACTTGATAAGAAGGACCGAGAATCCGATGAGCGACTGGCTGCACATGTGGCATATGTGCATATGCATTCCGAGCACCCAGCAATGGAGTTTGAACCATTGTCGCCAACTACTATTCGGCAATATATTTCATTAGCTCGACGATATAGACCGGTGGTTCCAAAGGAAGTCAGTGAGCATATTATCGCGGCATATGTACAACTACGACAGAACCAAAAGGTAGAACAAGGAACCAAAAAGCAGTTTTCTCACGTCACACCACGTACTCTGCTTGGTATTCTGCGTCTGGCCCAAGCTCATGCTCGTCTAGGATTTAGAGATGAAGTGTTGATGTCGGATGTCGAAGAAGCGCTGCGGCTTATGGAAGTGTGTCGAGAGTCGCTAGAGGAAGAACCAAACAGAGATGAAGATAATACTACAAACACCAAGATTTACCGGTTGATTGTAGACATGTCGGTGGCCAAGGATTCGAGTGAATTGGAGATGGATGAGGTTAGACAACGAGTTATTGCAAAGGGTTTCACATATGAAGACTTGCAACGGGCGTTGATTGAGTACCAAAACCTGCAATTGTTCAACTTTACTGATGAGACTATTACCCTCACTATCAATTAAAAAAAGAAAAAAAGGGAGCTTTTTTGGCTTTTTGTTATTACTTAGTCAGTGTACAATTAATTTAATGTATTTTATTTTTGGAATTTTTTATGATCCGCAGGTCTGAGTTTGGGATTGGAAACTTTAAAAAACTTAGTCTCCCGTTTTATTTTAGGTTAAGAACCCCGAATAGGACTATTAGGTCAAATAAGGCTCATAACTCAATACTCCAAGCTTTTCAAAAGCTTAAAGTTTAGGCGCTTTATGGGAAAAAGTCAGTAAGCGGCCGCTCTTGATGCGGCTTTCTCCCTGCCCAACCATCAAGTTGTGCGATAAGGTGGATGTTGGCGACCTTCGGCCCCAAAACATATCGAAGATGAAACACTACAGCGTCAAACTGGAGACACTTGATATTTGCCAACCCTAACTCGTGCAGAATCTTTTGATTACGTTAGTCTCGGTCAAGGATTTCAACAAACTACTGCCCACCTGCCTGTTGGTAATTATCTACATTGGAACGCTTGGTCTTGCCTAAAGGCATGTTTTGCTTCAAATCCACTTTAACATAATTAAAGAAAGTATAGATGCTCGAAAAGTCTGAGAAAATGCTAGGAAATGATTGTTTCAGTCGACAAACCTTAGCAGGCTATGGCGTTTTGTCCATCGCACAAGGAAGGGGCACACGTTAAACTTTAAAATTCGGGCATGCCCGAGACATTATGAGACTGGGATACAAATCCTCCTGGTTATTTTTACTGCTGTTACGGTATTATTCTGGCTATTTCTTGTGTCGTGTTACTTCAAATCCACCGGGGATCATACAGACGAGACCCGGTAGCCGAA
This sequence comes from Blastobotrys apis, assembly GCA_030557665.1. Taxonomy (NCBI): domain Eukaryota; kingdom Fungi; phylum Ascomycota; class Dipodascomycetes; order Dipodascales; family Trichomonascaceae; genus Blastobotrys; species Blastobotrys apis. The sequence goes on from JAKTPN010000289.1 coordinate 187,281, forward strand.
ACCAATGGATATAAAAGAACAGTCGATCCCGGCGTTCAGTTCAATATTATCATCAAAATCAGACTATTCTTTTCTATTTGATACTCCATAACAACACCCACTCTCAAACTCTCAAAAAAAACAATGGTTTCTACTTATTTCGCAATTGCCAGCGCTGTTGTTGCGTTGACCAGCTCTGCAATGGCATCACCAGTCGCCGCTTCAGGCGTGTCTTCTCAATGCCATGCTACTTGTGGCCGAACTTTGACTCAATTTAACAAATGCAAGGGTCCTGGCTACCACAATTGCTTGTGCACGAGTGGCTCGCAATTCCTATCGTTGTTGGACCCATGCCTCGGGTGCGGCGAGCTCGCTTGGCAAAAGTATGGACGAGCCTTGTCCATCCCAATGAACGAATGTGGCATTTCGTTGCCGTATCCAGTTCCAAATGGAGGTTCCAACAATGACAATGACGACGATGATGATAACGACGATCACCACAACAATCATCACAACAATCATCACGACGACGACGATGATGATGAAGACGACTCCCAGAAGGCGAAAGAAAAGGCTGAAAAGGAGGCCAAGAAGAAAGCTGAAAAGAAAGAAAAGGCGGCCAAGAAGGCTGCTGAGAAAGCTGAAAAAGCCGCAAAGAAGAAGGCTAAGGAAGAAGAAAAGGCTCGAAAGAAGGCTGAAAAGGAAGCCAACAAGAACAACTAAAAACAGTACTAAGTCTTTATACTTGATTAGTTTTTAAGTAGTTTTGCTAAACTTACTCACTCATTCTTTTTGGAAATATATTCATTTTAAAAGCTTATATCAATAACAAGCCGCATCTCCGCCTCACCTTTTTCCATACACAAAACACTTTCGAAAAATAACATTTCAGTAAAATACAAATATTGAGAATCTTCAAAAGAAAAGAACATACCACTATAAACAAAAAAGGAAAAAAAAAAAAATTAATAAAAATTTCATATACGGAGGTACTAAAAACCCTCCCAGAAAAACCCCCTTTCGTCTATTCAATGTTCAAAGCCATCAAAGACGCCACAAAGGTCAAAATCAATCGTGATCGTACCTCGACAATATCTTCTGGAACCAAGAAAATCAAGGCACCCAATTTTCTGGCAATAGAAATAGCCAACTTGGCATTGGCATGATGGTCATTGGAAACCAAATCATAATCGACATAACCAGGCTTCAACCCATGCAAAACATCCAACAAAAACACCCCAGTAGCGATACTTGGATCCTTGAATGACCTCACTGTTGAAGACTTGCCACCCTTTTGTACAATCCGTTGAGCCCATCGCAAAATGTCAGAATCAGACACTTCCTTGCCATCTCGAGACAAACTCTTGATAGTCAAAGCAATATTTCGTCGCATCAATTGCCATACCAACCCAAGCGTGAGTGTCTTGGTACCATCTGTGATATCTGCACCTTCAATACCGACCAACGAAAACTTGTTGGCCATACCCAATTCAACCGCATAGTTGGTATTTTCCACCGCCTTGAATCGAGACATTTCCGCAACTTCACCATCAATCACCGGTGGCTTATTAACAAACCGAGGATTCACAGATCCTGGAATAACCTTTTCATAAGCTTGAAGCAAAACAGTACCGTCCTTGAGGTCTTCAAATAGTGAAATGACTGGTGGATCAACATCCAAAGAGTTCAGCCACAAAGTAAAGACTCGAGCTTCTCGTTCACCTTCAGCATCAAAATCTTCCACTTCAATCTTATCTTCTTCAGTAATTGGATCCAAACCTGGGTGGGTATTGAACAAATGAGCGACGAAAGCCAAATTCAACTTTGGATTACCACCAACCAATGCAGTTGGAGTCAAATACTTTCGACATTCCAACTTGTCAGCATTTTGAAGCACTTGTTCAGCTCGTTGCAGCAAATCAGGTGTTTGCAATGGAGCTTTTGAACACTGTTCTGGAGCTAATTGATTCAACAAAATTGTATAATTCTCACCATCCTTGACATCAGAGCTAAAATTGTTCACCCGTCGATTCCAGCCGGCAGCTTTTAAGTGGTAATTAAACCATCGCAACAAAATTTGTTCAGGTGGCAACCGTAAAAATTGTTCCAAAGTTTCATCTTCTTCCAACAATCGGTACAATTCTGGGTGTAGCTTGATATCAATTTTAGATAGCAACCCTCGTCGAATGATTTGCCAAATGAGCCCCAAAATCAAATGTTCTCGGCCATCAATAATATCTTCAGCATGGACGTTAACCACAACACAACCAATACCCTTGGCGGAATTGATTACGATATTCGCGTTTTCTGACATGGTAAATTGGTTCAAACCCTTGCCCTTCTTTGGCTTGTTCAAGACTCGAGTATCAATAGTATCAGGAACGGAATCATTAATAAGCTTAGACAAGACCAACCCATCTTTGCATTCATCAAAGATCTGGAAAGTATCAGTTGGGAACGGTAACCGTTCACCAATATCCGGATCTCCAGTGAGAACACTGTTGATATGTCGGGTGAATTCAGTTTGTTCTTCTTCGTTGACAGTGTGAGTCGTTCCTTCGGAAGACCCACCTACTACAATCCTTGAACTAGATCGTTGATGCCCTTGGCTCTTTCCTTGTAGACCAGATTTTGATGGTACAGCTGGAGCTTGTTTCTTTGGCTCTCGAATTTTGGCGATCAATTCCACATAATCGTCCACTTCCACTCTTCCACTTGCATCCACGTCGACTGACTTCAAAGTATTTCTTACTTCATCATATGATGCTTCTCCGTTATCTGAGATTGCTTTAATAACTGCTTGTTTGTCGACGTAACCTTGGTCTTCCAGATCAATTTGTCTAAAAAAAAAGTTTTGTTGTTAGTTACCCTTGTTTGGTCGGTTGGCTGTGTGGTTCACTTACTGAAACTGGTCGACAAGCGAGAAAACGTCCTCCTGCGATAGCGTAGGGAATTTTTTCTATAATTACCAAAGTTAATCCTCTATTGTAACTAAAAGCTTTCCCATTGTTTATCCATACCTGTAGTCTAAGAACGTTCATTCTTGTTCAATTGAATTGAAAGCAACAAGGCAAAAAGTTGTAAAGAAAAGAGAGGAAGGAATTAAAAAAAAAAAAAGTGGCTGGGATATGCGGGGGCAACCGGGAGAAGAAGAGGCGGCGGCGGCTGGGTTACGACGTGCCACTTCAAACAATTGAGAGCGCAGCAAATAAATCCAACAAGACAACAAAAAAAAAGCAGAAGAACGAGGCAATGCATGCAACATCTTTTTTAGTCTAGTACTTTCTAATACAGGTTACGTTCAATTACTTGGTCTTTCAACCTGTCATTCCATTCCTTTCGCTTCGATTCCACATACTCATAAACCTGGCTCACTGCGCCACTGTCCAAGTAATCCATCTTTGTCGTGATTAGGCGTTCGCTACCAAATCGGTTTGAAGATGAGCCGTACTTAAATGTCATGTCGTTTTTTTCCGGATCAGCAGTAACAGCAGCCCATATTGGAGCATTGGCCCCAAGTTCGGGCCAGATGCAGTGGTACGGAGAACCGAAGACCCGACAGATATAAAACATTAAAAACATGCCGAAATATGCAAACATGTTCAACGTGGGGGTGTATGATGTCGATTTAAATACACCTGGCTGGATAAGCCATTGTTGGATACCGTGCTTGTCGTATAGTTGCTTATATGTCGCTCGTTGTAAAAGTTCTAATTCGTATTTGGATGTTTCGTATGGCTTTTCACATGTAACCAGTTCAATATCATCGCTGTTGTAGTATTCATCAACTGCGATACTTGTTGAGATCCAAATTACTTTACCTCCGTTTTTAAGCAGTGGCGTTATCTCGTTAATCAGATAATATGGAGACAAAACATTTGCTTGGAAAGATGCCCCCATGCCGTCAAAACTCTTTTTGCCGGTCGATTGTAGTTTGAAGGTACCTACCGTGAATGCTTTGAGAGGGTGCTTGAACATGTCTTTGAGCGCTTGAACATAATCTATCCCATTGAATGCACCGTAGCTTGAGTTGAGGAACAGGTAGTCGATGTGGTTAAAACGGTGTGTTAGTTCGTGAGCAGCACTTAATACTGATACCATCGATAGCTGATCAAACACGATATAGTCAAACTCAACCAAGCCTTTCCTTGGATATTTGTCCGACCATGCTTTGATTTTGTTAACGGCGTCTTTAACCCCCGGTAGCGTCCTGCTGGTGACTACGATCGTGAGTCTAGTGTCTTCTGGTAGCTTTGCGATCAATCGCTCTGCCATGGCGATACCTAGGTACCTGGAGATTTATAATTAGCACTGCTTCTGTATCCTCTAGAGTATCATACCCATTGGCACCAGTAATTACTGCTACTTTGTCGTCCGTCATGATTTGGTCAGGAGGTTGAAATTTGGAACCTGCAATAATCGTTCCACTTTTTTTTCCAATTTTTTATTTTTCGCAGTACGTACCGTACCGTTGGGTTGGGGCTCAAGTTATGAGCCACCCCGGGCTATATATCTTGCTATATATGTCTAAAGGATATATTCTTTTGGATTTTGGCGCTTGGACTAGTCGATTTAGCTGAACTGGTCAATAGGACCAAGGAAATTGCTAAAAGAGGAGTACCAAACAATATACAAGAACAACCCAGCAATATACAGCCCATCCGCCACGGCCCTTGCCCTGACATGCTACACAACCTCCCCGTTTGATAATCATAAAACATTGTCCATTTCAAATACCTAAAATTATACATAATCATTACTAGCAACACTACTATCAGCTTCTTGCGACTTAAATCGCAAGTGATATGCCATCAATTGCACTTCTTGCAAGTGTTCCACTTTGGTGACCGGCTTTGGCCTTACTGGTGGTTTATATGGAGCTGGCATACCACGACGGAACATTTCCTGGGCGTCAATTCCAGCGATACTTTCAACAGCCGTATACAGCCGAATATGTTCAGAAATATAATCCAAAACATCTTCAATCTTTGGAGATCGGCATCTCAACATGCTTAATTGTATTCGATGGTAACATTCTTGCATGATAAAGATGATTTCATAGTACTGCATAAAATGAAGGTTGGCAACTTCAAGCTGGAACTGCAATGGCAATGCTTGAATTGTGAGGTAAACTGCCTGGTATCGAGTAATATTTGACTTGTTGACCACAAAAAACATGTTCAAAGACCCGTGAAACAGGTCTAGTGTCTCCAATTTCCCATTCCACTGAGGCATATCTGCACGCACAGCCGTTGGAGGAACCTCAACTGAAGTAGCTGCAGAATCATTCAAATCTACATTTCCAGCACTGTACAGGCGATAAGCGCCTGGTCTTGGTCGAGTATACCATTCATACAACGAAGTACCTGGTGGTGGACCATCAGCTGGAGCAGGAGTTGGGGCCGGTGGTGGAAATGTCTGAGTACCGGAGCTTGTTGCGATTGAAGTAACAAAGTTTCTTCCACGAGATGGCTGATGGTGCTGCGGCTGTGGTTGTTGTGGTTGTTGTTGCTGCTGCTGTTGTTGTTTTTGTAGTTGTGGCTGTTGCTGCTGCTGTTGTTGTTGAGATGGCGTTTGAGACCGACTGTAAGTCTGAGTCTGTGTGTAAGACATTGGAGCGAGTGGTTTGGGGGACTGAATCCGTTCTGTCGTCGGTGCAAACGTTATTTTACTAGGCAAGCTTGTTGTAACTGTTGTTTGAGTTTCCGTAGCTTGCATGAATATAGTCCTTTGATTGAAAAAAAAAAAAAAAATCAGATGGACCGAAAAAGAGGAACTGCAGAATCGTTCGATTTTATAACCGGAATTCTATAAAGGAGTCACAAAAAGTTATAAAGAAGGGAAAAATAAAAATTGAAGGAAATGCGTTAAAGTACCAGTTCTGTGGAACCCACTCTGGCAAAAGTACCGGCGTTCTTTGACGAGCTAAAAAATTATGAGGATGCATATGATGGAAAAAGTGGGTGGCTGGTTTGCAGGTAATGACAATCCGCCTTCCCCATTAAAAAAAAAATCTCGCATCTTTTAGGACAATCGGATATCTCAAGAGTCCAAAGGATAGACAAAAAATCCAGTTTTGTTCAGCTTACCAAAATAGTGGTAACTTCTGCTTTTCATATTTCGATATCAAGAGCCGACGAGAGTGCGGCGTTGGGTTCCAAAGATGAGGCATAGAAATTTGACTCGGTAAAAGCGAAAAAAAAAAACCGCAACAAACAACGATCACGTTGAGATCGACAAGGGTATCTCCCGAACTGCAAAGGCAAAAAGAAAAAAAAAAATCGATTTACCCTAGGCTACAATAGCAAAATTAAGCGATTTGTGTAACGAGCCGAGAATAGCAATATATCTCTTCAGTGCGCGTCCGAACCGGTAGCTGTGCGGCTGGTAATTTCTCGGTGACAAAAAATATTTAGAATGACCATGGATATTATTTTTAAACTATTATTACTTGATAAATACAAAATGAGGTGTGAAAGAAAAAAAGAAATAGTTTTTTAAACCTCTTAAATTCGAGCAACATGATGTTCGTACAACTTTCGAGCTCGAACCCATACTGGAGTAGTGGCTCGGGCATCTAACGTCAACAATGATGGCAACAAAGCTTCACTATAAGCTTCAGAAGCTTCTCGAGGCAACAATGATGGCAAATGGTCAATAGAGCAGACTTCCAATGGAGGCCCTTGTTCAACTTGAACAGGGACAGTTGGCGCATCAAAAGTAGTGGCAATATCATAAACTGGAATTGGATTGTGTGGGTTGGTAGTATCAGCGGATACATCAACAATTGTTTGCAAATTTCGAGATGGGTTGTTCAACGTTTCCTTGTTGATGAATGGAGCAATTGGCTTGGACAAGTAAATACAGTTGACAAACACGTCAGCATCAACGATTTCTTGGAATGGACCACCCTTGGCAGTTTCGGCCATATCCCACTTGATAATATTCTCCTCTGGCAAGCCAATCTTTTTCAGCAGGTCAACGGCACCGGAGCCGCATCGACCCAATGCACCAATGATCAAAACCTTTGGCAACTTACCGGCCTTGGCCAAGTCACCCTTGACAGTTTCAACCAATTGAGATTCAAATGGATATGGCTCCAACGCACCAAGTGTTTCACCTCGGGCATGCGTTTGTTGGTTAGCCCAGTTTTGAACACCAACAGCGGCACCAGCAAACCCAGCATGGAAACCAAAAGCAGCAACTCGACGTCCATCATCATCTTCCAAAAATTCCAAGTCATAAAGAACACCGTGACCCGACTTGAATCGACTGAGAACGTCCTTCCATCCACCTTGATCCTTGTAACAGTGAGCGAATTGAATATGCTCATGAACCAATGGGAAAGTATCAGTTTCTGGCATTTCCTTCAACCCAATGATAACTCGGTCCTTTGGAGCTTCAGTCCAGCTACCTTCCTCGACTAGCTCAAGACCAGCATCTTCGAATTCCTTGTCTTCGAATACACGTTCAGGCGATTTTTCAACATACACCTTGAATCCAGCATCTTGGAGAGCCTTGGCTGTAGTTGGAGTCAAAGCGGAACGATGTTCCAATGGCTTAGTTTCAGAACGAAGATGAAGAGTGACCATTTTACTAAACTGTTTTTTCAATGAAGAAATAATTGTAAAAAAGAAGTTCCGAAAGCTTATTCCTTTATAGTTGAAAAAAAAGTTGAAATTTCCCGGTCCTCGAGAAGAGTCATCTCCCGATCGCTTTGTGGAGCTTCGGGCGCGCACAGCAGCCACCCGCATTTCCGTCCTTTCGTATGTCCCAAATCATAATTTTTTCCTCAGTACACAAAACGAGTCCAGTGTTCTAGACGCGATTTTTGGTTTCCATTTCTAAAAACAGGTTCGCGTTTATTTGTACATTTCTGTCAATCACCAAAACTTAATAAAGAATGTCTTCACGACGATATAGACAGTCCGGCAGACATGGCGGCTCTCATCTAGATATGACTGAAACTGTGAGTCATTGGTCTAGGGAGTGGACATCGCCAATTGTTCAAATTGATCAACAACAACAGCAACAGCAGCAGCAACCACAGCCTTCTCAAAACGGTACACCTGCAGCCAGTGAAGCGGAAACTCCGAAAGACGCGGCGGCGAATGGTGCATTGAGCAGTGGTATGAGTAATTTCCAAGTGAAAACTTGGATTAAGATCGACGATTCGGCGTACAAGCCGATTGTCGATGGGCCTGAAGGCGACATATTAGATACTCTCAGCTCAGAAGTCAAGGTGGTTAAACGAGTGGAAACACAAGGTGGATTGACAGCTGATGATATTCGTGGAGCCGTTGGTGGTGAAGCTATTCCGGGTATCGTTTCAGAATACAAGGGCGATGATAACGCTGAAGAGGATAAGAAGGATGGTGCTGAGAAGAAAGATGACCAAGCAAAGGATGCAAATATGGGCAATACTGATGTGGGGAACACCGTTGCTGAGAAGCAGCCGCCTGCAGCTCCAACAATTCAAACTGAATCGGAGTCCAGACCAGAAGAGTCGCAATCCAAACCGGAAGAAGAATCGCAGGCTAAACCGGAAGAACCAAATCAGCCAGAATCCAATGCAGAGGAGTCTGAAAAGCGAATTGAGTCTAATCCAGAGGAATCAAACGAACCAGCCGCGGCAACTGCGGACTCTAGTGATTTCACGGAACTGAACACTAAAGAATCAAATGAGGAACTAAATCCTGCAGAGGAATCGAAAGATGATGAGTCAAAAGACGAACCTAAGCCGGAGGAGTCAAAATCTGTAGAAGCAGAACCTGAATCCAAGCCTGAATCTGAATCCAAACCGGAGTCAGAACTAGAATCTAAGCAACCGGAATCAGAACCAGAACCAGAATCCAAACCAGGCGAACCGGGATCCGGCGATGTGGATGGTGACGTCTCTATGGAACAAGCTCCTTCTTCATGAGAACATATTTATTAGAGTTTTATGTAATTACTAGTCTTAATTTTTTTTTTCTCCTTGCGATGCATCTACTCTGTCTTCGCCCGTTTGCTATCATTATCACTCTTTCTATCGCTCTCATCCTCATCCTCGTCATCGTCATCGTCACTTTCATCTTCCTCGTCATCATCATCAACTTGACCATCTTCATCCGCCGAGTTTTCCATTACATCCCCCGAATCCTCGTTCTTGATAGTCATGAAAGACAAGCCCAACCGCGCCGCAGCCGCCGCTTTGGTGAGTTTACACGAATCTTGGTCTGTCCACAGATCTTCCTTGTTGATCTCGTCCCATTTTGTAGTTTGATATGCCTTTTTGAAATTCCTTTCCTTCACCTTCAGCCGACGCATCTCATTAGGATCACCAGTACCCGTCCACACAACTACCAGCGTATTCGCAGGCAGATTATCATACAACTTGGTCAACCGAGTATTCGCTTCTGCCAATGCCTGGTCAACTTGTTCGGGAATAGGTTCTCGTTGGTCGTCATAACTATTCACCCAGCACTGTGCATGCTCGAGATCTCGCATTCTCACAAACGTATAGGAATGACTCTTGGCCGCTTGAATAGCATGTTTTACAATCTCATCGTCGTCACTGCATGAAATAACACTCTTGGCATGTTCACGGTGCCAGGTTGGAACTCCATAGTCTACTATAGCTGTGGTTTTCTCGGATTGCAACAATTTAGACGCCAAGTCGATATAGTTGTTCTTTTGCATTCCAAAATCCGCACCGTTTGAAAGCTTTGCCTTGACAAGCTTAATACAAGTCGATGCATCTTCTGCAGAATCATGGCCCTGAGTACCAGTTTGGATTTTGATGTTAAGAAATCGATCAGCTAACCACCTCAAAGCCGGTTTATACTTTTCACCCTTTGGATGAGCAAAACAAACAGAAGTGTCAACAACCCGGGGATGGGACATCTGAAGTACTGCTAAATCACAATCCAGTGAATGCCCAATGATAATATCCTTACTGGAAATCATTTTCTTCAAATCCTTTTGAACGTCTTCAAGCCGCATATCAACATCTTGCAACATATCCTTGGTGATCCCCGAATACTGGGTTAGATAATCAATGATTTCGTTATATGGTTTAACCAGTTTATCATAGACCACCTTTTCACTAAAATCAACCACTGTAATTCGGGTGAGTTCTTTACCTTTGTTGGTTTCGCACATTTCGCAATCCAATGCCCAAATCTTTGGTTTATCATGTAAATCTTCCGTATGAACCAGACCCTCAGCACTGGCTGCTGTTTCAGCTGATGATTCCACATTTGGGTGGACATAATATTGGTTACTCACCAGTTCATCGACATTCAACACCATATCGTCAATTGTGATGCTCTTTTGAACCTTTTTCTGCGAGTTGTATTGTTTCCTCTCAGACTTGGTAAACGGAACTTGAACAAGTGATGATAGTGGCGAGAACACTTGACCTCTATTACCAGGAGCTTCCACTGGCCATACATAGTCAAAATGCTTTTTAAAAAATGGCAACTGCTGTGGCGACTCGCCAATTGGTACCGGTGATACTGTACTTTTATCCACACCGAACATCTCCGGAGTTAATCCTGGTACTAATACACTAACCACATGCTTAATAGACAATCGTCCTCTAATTCCGCACCAACTTGGAGCTGTATGTTCACCAAGTGTAAAAACAATCAAACTTTGTAAACTCTGTAAAATATAGTTAGCATCATCATACTTGGTGAAATTTTGAAACTTTTTTCGACACATACATCAATTTTAATCGACTGTTTAATATTCTTCGGATCTACTAATATCTTTGGCTCAGACCGTACTTTGGCCTTTTTTTTATCCTTTCTCTTTCGTTTAGGCGAACTTGCCCCATTACTGGTCAGATCTACCGCATTAAGAGCAGAAGACATTCGGGGATCATAGATGATAGCTCACTTGTTCAAATAGGAAGAGAAACAGCAGAAGACTGAAAAATAAATTCTTCGCATATCTAGATATCTTTAAGGCAGCAGAGATGGCCGCGCGCCTCGCCTAGCCCGCATTTGATACACGAGTTTTTCCCATATTTCTGTTTGGGCGCGTTTCTGCTTCGGAGGTTTACACGCTAACTGTCGACTTACTGTCTCGCCGCTTTCTTTATACCAGCATGGATACATTTGATTCGCCCTTGTTTCGGCAGAGTGGTAACGGCAAACCAAAGACTCAAGTTGACAGGCTAAGGTTATGGCGTCATGATGCTTACATGCAACATCATTATCACACTGCTGAGCATATCGGCGACAAGATTCTCGCCTTGACTAATGATCCAAATGATGCATTTTGGTTAGCTCAAGTTCATTACGCTAGCGGAAATTTTAATAGAGCAAAACAGTTGTTATCTAGGCAGGAACTGAGTAAAAGTGTGTCTTGCATGTATCTTGCTGCGTTGTGTTTGACCAAGATGGACAAGAATGATGAGGCGTTGGAATTGATTGGAGAAACGAATAATTTTGAATCACCAAAGACTCAAGAAGGTTCAATTAAATTGGAAGCTTCGATGAACTTCTTGAGAGGACAGATTTACACAGCTCAGAGCAATTTCGACCGAGCCAAGGAATGCTATCAACAGGCGGTGGAAGATGATCCAAAGTGCTATGAAGCATTTGAACAGCTTATTAAGAATAATCTAATGTCACCTCAAGAAGAATGGAGTTTTCTGAAGAAATTGAACTTTGAAGAGCCTTGTGGCGACAATGCCGAACTAACAAAAGCATTATACTCAATACGGTTGGGTAAATATAGTAATTTACAGGGATACTTGGAGGCGGAAGCAGTATTGAAAGACGATTATGGGTTGGCGGAGAATGTGGATGTTATACAAAGCCGTGCAGATATGTTATTTATTCAATGCCGGTTTAAAGATTGTTTGGAGTTGTGTGAAAAGATACTAGATAAGGACCAGCACAAGTTTTCAGCGCTGCCAAATTATCTCGCATGTTTGCATGAATTAGGCGGAAGAAACAAGCTGTTTTTGTTAGCCCATGATATGGCTGACAATCATCCAGGCGAAGCAGTGTCATGGCTGGCAGTAGGGGTGTACTATCTCACAATTGGAAAGATTGCCGAAGCCAGACGTTATTTTAGTAAAGCATCGATTATGAATCCGTATTTTGGTCAAGCATGGATCGGGTTCGCGCATACATTTGCAGTGGAAGGAGAGCATGAACAAGCTATTTCAGCATATTCCACTGCGGCCAGATTATTCCCTGGTACCCATCTACCGTCATTATTCTTGGGCATGCAGCATTTACACTTGAGCAACTTGACACTGGCCGAGGAGTACCTATGTACATCTTATACGATTTGCAAAACAGATCCATTGCTGTTGAATGAGATGGGGGTTGTTTATTATCACAAGAATGAGCTCAAGATGGCGGAATCGTATTTTCATGAGGCGCTGAAGGCTGCGGCGGAGCTGGATTCAGACCCAAGAGCATGGCTTTCGATTCAAGCGAATCTGGGGCATGTATATCGGCGGTTGGAAAAGCATGATCGGTCATTGTCATATTTTGAAGAGATCTTACGAATTTCACCTCGTGATGCTAATATTCATTCAGCAATGGGGCTGGTTAATTTACAAGCTGGGAGACCATTTGTAGCTATTGAGAATTTCCATGAAGCATTGAGTATTACACCAAATGATCAAGTGGCGTCTGAGTTGTTGCAGAGAGCATTAGAGGAGCATACGAGACTGGGGTTGGATTTACAAAGTGATGAATTCGAAATCAATGTTGACGAATTAATTGAAGGTACAGAAACGTTTTTTAAATCACCCACGAAACGACAAGTGTTGGTACCCCATTCTGCTGAGACTAGTGTAACAACGTTTTATGAAGATGAAGAAGATTCACAAATGGAAATAGAATCGGATTAGTATATATATATTTCACATAAAAAATAAAAACGGGTTCCGGTCAAGTTTGTGGTTACGAATTTTTGGGATGGGATCGAAAGGAGTCGCCAAAAAAAAAACATCACCACTTATTATTAAGACACGACGATACGACACGCTATTATGGATACGGAGATATGGTCGTCGATGCTGAAAAGCGCGTCGGCTGGTAGTTCAACTCCAACAGGAACGTTATTATTACTGGGTATGTGTCTATTGTAAGCTTGTGAGGGAGAATATGCTAATAAAGATGAAAATTCAGGGACAAATGTGGAATTACAAAATTCGATTATCCGACGTCTAAACAGCACCACCCAACCAGCTAATGCATTCGGGCTAGGATATACATATATAGACTATATTGATACGGAACATGCTGATGACAAGTTATCTCATTTGAATGTATATTCGATGGATATGTATAATAGTGAGCATGCCGCGTTGATGATTCGGCCGGTGCTTGATAAAGCGGCGAGGAATTTGTTGGTGGGGATCGTTTTGGATTGGCAGCACGTTGCTCATTGGTGTAGGGAGGTCTCTGGATGGGTGAGATTGATTGAACAGGCTATGAAAGGAAGGAAAAGTGAAGATCGAGTAGAGGAATTGAAAAAACGGTTACAATTGTATACGATATCAAGGAGCAGTGGAGGTGGTGCAAAGAACGAGTTTGGCAATGAGGATGTAGAACTCCCATTGGAGGAAGGACAGTATGATATACCGCTGGGAGTGGATTTGATGATCACAGTAGTGGGGACAGAATGGATAGGAGACGAGGAGAGCGAGCTGAGTGATGATACGGTAGATTTCGCCACGCAGTTTTTGCGGACAATTGCATTGAAATATGGCGCATCGGTTGCATTTGCGCCATTTACATCTGATATTGAAGCGCCTGGGATACTGGATATTGTATCTGAGAGGTTGAACTTGCCGGTTAAAACTGTTGAGCATCAACGTGCTATGCCGTCGGTGGTGGATCACAACCAGTTTACGATACCTGCTGGGTGGGATTCACGAGGGAAGATCTTGGCTGTACGCGATGGTTTTGAAATTGATACAATTGGAGAGCTTTGGAACGGTAATAACGACGATGAGGGCAAATTGGCAGTTGAGGAATACTACAAGTCTCATGTCGGTATCAGCTCTGAGGAAGAAGGCGAGGAAGCCGCTCAAAAAGAGAAATACACCCCCAAGACTGACCATCAAGGGTTCTTGGCCAAACAGTTTGAAGTTCTGGAAGCGAAATTGCATGAGGAGACTGGTGGAATGAGTAGTAGTAATGGTAATGGTAATGGTGCTACCGCGGCCCCAGGAGAAGATTTCAATGTTGGTGGAATCCAAGTTGAAGGGGTGGAGGAAGTATTGCGACGGCTAAAGGCTCGTGAAGCTCAAACTGCTGCACCTCCAATGACGCCGGACCGTCGTGGAGAGCGGTCAGAATCGAATACACCAGCATCTCCATCGCCAGCTGGACCAAGTGGAAGCGGCAGTGGAGGATCACAGAATGAAATGCTACAGACATTTTTCCAGAATTTGTTGGATCGAAGGCGCAACAGTCCTCAGAATAGCCCTGGATAAAACGGGTCTTTGAAAAGTCAAAAATAAATATAAATAATAGCAGTATACACATGTTTTTTTTTACATTCCAATCCATGCTGGAGCCCAGTATTCCGTCTCTGGGCCTTGGGCGTCTATCCATAGTAACCCAGCACTGACCATATCATCCAGTACAGTTTTGGACCGTAAACGCTCCCAGTTTAGATTATCATAGAGTATCGAAACCGATACAAACCCGATTGCCTGGCACGCATCGAGTACTTTTGCTTGATCATTGCTGAGTTCACTGGGCACAGACCGAATCATTTTGCGATCATGTGCAAACTGCACCAGTTCGAATCCACTTCCTAGTACTTTACACGATGCGACTGCGCGTTCGATATCGTCTTGGGTGACTTCCACAGGACGAAGCTGTGTTTTGGTATCTTTGAGTCTGGCTGCAACTTCAGATACAGAGATAAGACCACCATTGGTGTCCCGAGTCAGCCGGCAAATCTCGATAATCTTAACGGCAAGTTCGAAATAGAAATCGTTCACGTCTTTACCTAGTAGCGATGCAAATAAGGACCCTTGTTTCGAGGAAGATGAAGCCAGAGGATCGATACCAATGGCTGTACACATGCGAGCAAACTCGCTTCGAAATGTGGGGTTGGTTCGAATCTCCGCGGCATGTTCAACTGCAAAGTAGTTCAATGCATTTTGAAAAACTGAAAGTTGCGTGTTTAATTGTTCGATTTGTGTCTGTTGGAGATTCGCACCAAGGTCTTCATAGGCGGTAGCCTGGTGGTTATCAAAGGCCGCCAGGCCTACTCTTTTCATGATGTGTGAGTATGACTTGTCGTGACTGGCCGTTTTGAGTTGCGCGGCCAAAAAATTAAAACTGAAAACTTCGGTGATTAAATTTTGAGATGAAACTAATTTTTCCTTTTCCCTTATAAAATTTCATCAGTAATCAATAGAACTTTTTTATAGACAAAAATGGGGGCTCAACAGAGCACACAGGCAGTAGCAGCCCATGAATCATTATATGAGATTCTTGGGGTTGAACGGAACGCTACCGAAGCTGAATTGAAAAAAGCATACAGAAAACAAGCGTTGGTTCTACATCCGGATCGAAATTTCGACCGAGAAGAAGAAGCCACTACAAAGTTTACCAAAGTCCAGACTGCATATGATGTGCTGTCTGATCCACAAGAACGAGCATGGTATGATTCGCATGGGAATACCGATGGAGGGCCTCAAGAGTTTGAGTATGGTGGGAAAGTCACCACTACAGAGGAGGTGCAAAAGTACATGGATCCGCAGTTCTACCAGGATATTAATAAACGTACCGACGAGTTCTACGACAAAATCGGCAGGCTTTTCGACCAGCTCAAACAAGAAGAAGCAGAAGCGGCTTTGGATGATGGCGAAGAAGAGCCACTGCTTCCATCGTTTGGTAACGGAGATGCCAAATTTGACCGGTTGGTAAAACCGTTTTACGAAACGTGGACGTCGTTTTCCACGATCAAATCGTTTGCATGGGAAGATGTGTACCGAGCATGGGATGCTCCAGATCGTCGTACTCGACGAGCTGCCGAGCAACGGAACAAGAAAATTCGTGAGGCCGCCAAGAAGGAATTCAATTCCGCTGTGCGCCAGCTATCCAACTTGATTAAGACAAAGGATCCACGAGTCAAGAATCACCAGAAAAAGAAACGCAGCAAGCCAGGTAATATGGCTGCCATGGAACAAGCCAAACGGGATCGTCAAGCCAATGCATCGGCGAGACGTGAACATGAACAGCAAGCTTGGGAGAAGATTAACCCGGATGACGTGCAGGAAATGTACAATGAGTTTGAGAATGACAATGCGAATGAAAATGGCGAAGAGGATGACAGTGAGGAGGATACCGTGGAGTATTTTGAATGTGTTGTTTGTGATAAACTGTTCAAAACCAAGAAACAGCTCACTAGTCATGAAGAAAGCAAGAAACACGCCAAGGCTGTGGCCCAGTTGAAACGGGAAATGCGTAGAGAAGGTGTGGAACTAGGGTTTGATGATAATATCAGTGGCGATGATGATAATAATAACAACGCAGGCAAAAAAGCATCGTCGACAATGAAACAGCATACTGCGTTCCCTCGTGCCCCATCTCCATCCCCGACGCCGCACCATGAGCCGCAGGAAGCAGAAGAAGAAGACGCAGCAGAATTCGAAGCTACGCCGTCACCTCCATCTCAAACACCGTCTCCATCGCAGCAACCACCAAAAAAGCGGCGTGGGAACCAGCCACGGATCATTATTGAAGATTCTTCCGACAGCGAGTCGTCGGACGACGACGTTCCGCTTTCATCTTCAAAATTCACCACAAAGGACTCCACATTGGACGATTTGCTCGCACAATTGGAATCCACTAGAGTTTCTGCATCATCCGTAACTCCAGATGATGACATTCAAGTCAAGGGCAAGGCCAAGAAACGTCGCCAGAAAAAGGCCAAGCAGGTCAATGAGTTTGCATTGAAATGTTCCGTCTGCCAGAGTGAATTCACAAGCAGGAATAAACTGTTTGACCATATGAAAGCTTCTGGGCATGCCGCTCCACCTTCAAAGAGGAAATAGTAGACTTTTTTTTTTAATAAGTCATCATCATGCATATAAATTTCTATCTTATATATATATATAAACCCCCCTAAAAACCCGGAACTTCACAAAAAAGAACAATAATTAAAAAAACACATTTTACGACGTAGATGCATAATCTCCGGTATTAAACAACCCAATATCAACTGGAGCTGGAGCACCGGTACCATTAACAACAACACCGCCATTCCTTACTCGTTGATTTTGTGCTCGAATGGATTCCAAATACTCCAAATATGAGCTTTCAACACCTGTAATATAATCACCAGTAAACACACCAACTTCAAAGCTAGAGACATCTTCCACTGTAGAAACCTTACAAGCGTCAACCAAATCTTCCAGTGTTTGGTAAATCACCCCATCAGCACCAATGTCCTTGGCGATTTGATCATCGTCCTTGCCATAAGCAACAAGGGCTTTTGTATCTGCCAAATCGATACCATAAATATGGTTATACCGAATAGCTGGAGCACAAGAAGCAAAGTATACTCGCTTGGCACCAGCTTCTCGAGCCATTTGAACGATTTCTCGCGACGTTGTGCCACGAACAATAGAATCATCAACAAGAAGAACATTCCGCCCATCAAATTCTTGTCTCATGGCATTCAACTTTCGTCGAACGGAAGATCGTCGTTCTGCTTGGTCTGGCATAATAAAAGTTCTTCCAACGTACCGGTTCTTGATAAATCCTTCTCGATATGGCATATCCAATGCCTTAGAACATTCAATTGCAGCGTGACGAGAAGTATCAGGTACTGGAATAACCACATCAATTTGTTGCTTCATAGCCTCAGCCCCACCAAATTGTTTGATAATGTTCGAGGCAAGCTTTTCACCCATTGCCAATCGGGATCGATATACCGAAATACCATCCATAACAGAATCTGGTCGAGCAAAGTAGACATATTCAAAAACATCTGGAGAATAGTTTATCATTGGCACAACTTGTCGAATCACCGGCACCCCAGTATGCTTTGGAATGATCACAGCTTCACCAGGTTTGATATCAACCCAGTCATGGAATCCCATTGCATCCAAGGCAATGCTTTCACTACCCATCATAAAATCTTTGGTGCCATCTGGACGAGTTCGGCTACCCAAAACCAATGGTCGAATACCATGAGCATCTCTAAACCCAATCAAACCATACCCAGCAATCATACCAATACAAGCATAAGCCCCACGGCATTGTTTAAATGTACCAGCCAATGCGGCAAAAATATCTTCATCATTGACTCGAAACTTTCCAGTCTTTTGCAATTCACTTGCAAACACATTCAACAAAGTTTCCGAGTCCGAATCAGTATTCAAATGTCGATGTACTTCGGCATCCAAATAATTTCTCAAGGTATGGGCATTAACCAAGTTACCATTATGAGAAAGGACCAGCCCATATGGAGAATTGACATAGAATGGTTGAGCCTCTGAATTGGCCGAGGATCCAGCAGTTGGATATCGCAAATGAGCAACACCCATATTACCAATCAACCCTTTGACACGAGATGGAGTGAAAACATCTCGAGCCATACCGTTACCTTTGCACTGATAGAGACGACCTCTAGCACCACAGGTAACGACACCAGCAGCATCTTGACCTCGATGCTGAAGATAATGAACGCCTTCAAGTAGTTCTGCACTGACGGATCCGTTTGGATCAGCCAATAACAGACCTAAAATTCCACACCTATAAAAATAAAAAGTTAGCGCCACAAATCAAACGAGAATGAGTCAAATGAAAAATAAAAACTAAAACCTCAGTGGAAAGATGATAAGTTTCTTCATGAATACGTGAATCAGAAGTCTAATGTCTGTGAAAGATATGTTCATCATAAGCCTAGTGATTGTTTTTTCAAGACCCTTGGTATCATCAAACTTACATTTTGTTCGACTTTTAGTACTCGAAGTGTTAGGAAAAGAAGAAGAAAATTTTTGGCGGTGAAAAATTTTTTAAAAGAAAAATCTGCCTAGCTAGCGCCGAGTAGAGCGCGGTCCGAATTCTTTATTCGGGTGGCTCCCGCCCTACCTGCTGAGCTGAGAGCGTTGTATGGCTAAACGGGGAGATGAGATGTGGACCCACCGTGTTTGCATTTGTTTGGTGTTTCCAAATCGAAAGTCTTGGGGGATAGTAGGACATCACCGATTCAGTCTATTGATTGGGCCGAAAATTTAACAGTATGACCGAACTGGAATACCAGATCGTGCGGCTGGCGGACTGGCGGACTTTTGTAGCGTGTGGAGCCGACGGTTCGGGCTTTGATCCGCTGGGTGGGTAGACCTGTGGCACGCATGTAGGGTAACTAACATTTCTGGAAAGTTGCTATATAGGAAGACCAAAAGCCGCAATTAGTGAGTCGATCTCCAGGGGAGATTTTTTAAGCTTTGCTGTGCATGGAAACGTTGTACACGCGAATTATTTTCCAGATCGCAACCGCAACTTTCCATCATGTATATCGTCATATGTATGATAAGCTTGCAATAAAAAAAGTACCAATTTAATATTATATGGCAGATTGGATTTATTTTTGATATGATGTGCATAGATCCCCCTTACGGCTGGTATCTTCTTTTTTTATTTTTTTTATCTATCTATAAATGGCAGTACGTGATGCTGTACATTTTCCCATAATTGTGTTATTGGTGATTTATGATTTTTATAGCTCTCAACTGATAAAGTAAAATATAAAAAAACTACGGTATACATATAAGTACGATGAAGGCTTGACCGAACGAGGTTGGCTGTGTTTGTTTGTTTCGCTGCTGATCCAAGAAAGTCTTTTGCGGACTTACATGATGATGCATTCTAAAACAATGACGTTTTGTTGCTATTGTTTCACCAACCCCCGGAATAAGCCGTCACCGGTATAAAAACACAACCATATGCTCGACTTTAGTATCTCATCATACATCTCTGAAATTTATGAGAGAGCACACTATTTCTGCTGAGGATAAGAAATAACAACAGCAAAAAATACATAGCCATGGGTCAGCTTACTCAAGCGTATAGCTATTGCAACTCCAGCAGCGAATCAAGCGATTCTGAAGCATCATCACTCACAAATATACATGACCATTTCGGCCAGAGTTCCACGTATTCCATTGATTCCGCCTCGAGTGAAGGATCTGAAGGCTACTCACCAACTGATAGCGATGCATCTTCAGGTACGAGACGTCGCAGTGGTAACATCGTGCGGCGGCTAGCATCCCGAGTCCGTTCGAGAACAGTTACCTCGGCTAGGTCTTTATCTATTAGTAGATCATCATCTTCTGGGTCAATTTCATCATCAGCAGCTCCATCTTCATCACTACAACCATCAACATCATCGGATCCAGCATCCAGTTCGCGGTCCAATCTGCTTTCTCAGATGGCGTCCCAGCTGCGGCAGAGCTCTAGGGCAAGGGATCGCCGACCAAGTTACACCAGCATTGATGATGTTTATATGCATATTGAGATGGCTTCAAAGCATATTTACGAGCTCTCACCGGACGAGCCACCACCAGGGTATAATGAGCCTTACGTCCGACTTCCGGCTTACCGGGAGTGAGGCGTGTTTTATTTTTTTACGACGTGACGATTTTTGAAATTTTTTTAAAAAGTATTCTTTTATTTTATTTTATGACATACTATTTCGGTAGTGTTTATGGGTATTAATGAAGTATTTATAGCATTGGGCTGTGGTAAATTAGTAAATGGCTTCCTTTGTTTCCCGTTGTTCAGCTGCTTTTGTCTCGTGCTTGTTCCAAGCGGCTCAAACAAGCCGACTGTTTGACTACAGGATCAACCCCTTTTATCGTTCTATCAGAGATATATATACGACAGTTTGCATTGATGAATTCAATCCGAATGCGACATTTCGAATTCTGACGTTCAATTTGTCGATAGAGGATGGATCGTGCGGTAGACGACGTTCCTGATCGTTTGGGTAAAGCAGCCCTATATTTTGCAGTAGCCACGCTCACCTTGCCCGATTAGCAACCAGTTGCCATATGATTCCTTGGCATCTTTCATTCAAATCCCCTTTCCTTTTCCTTTATAACTCTCATTCAAATCCCCTCTCCTTTTCCCTTATCACTCTCATTCAAATCCCCTCTTCTTTTCCTCCTTATCACTCTCATTCATCTATAACCATGAACGGTAATATAGGAGCATATTCTTCTTCATATCCTGTAAGTCCTCCTCAAAAGAGATATGATATCGCAGCACTTCAAGCTAAGTACAATCAACCCCCACCAGAAGCGTCTCAAGGAGAGCCGCAAGGATCGGCAATGGAATATCCACAGCCAGCCTATCACCGTGCGGACCAACCCTCTGCTCGACCTAATGAAGCTGTAGGGCAGACCGCTACCGGCCGTAATGACTCACATGCAATGGATTTTGGACTTTGTAAGTGTTTTAAGAATACGGAATCGTGACAGAGTTGTTCGTCTTCGAGAAGAGAGGCTTTGGCCATTTTTTTTAATTTTATTTTTCACAATATATTAAATATAAAAAAGATATTACATAAAAAACGTAATTCAATCCTATACCCATTACCTTAATATCTGCGAGCTCTGTAAAAGAACAATTGGCTTACCACTGACCAACAGCAACAATCTTTTGAGAAATATGTCTAAAAATATTAATGCGAATGATATGCATATCTCTGGTTTATTGTCCAAATCCCCGTGCACCGCACCCTATTCGTGCCCAGATTTACTCTTAACTCCGTGTAATTTATAGTCCCAGCTCATTCTCACGTCAGCCGTTCTGCCGCGTCGGCTCTTGGTCTCCCCAACACCCGTGCTGAGACATGGTTGCATGTAGCCATACCCGGATCAAGATACAACTGATAGTACAACCACACTAGACATAAAAAGATATCATCATCAAATCACAAAATTTACTCCAGTGAATTACCTCACATGGGTTCGAAAGTGGATCGATAGCCGAGGTTGTGACTATGCGGCGAGAGCAAAGGTTTTCTTATTATATCTTTAACTGGCTATAACCAATTTTTTTTTTGGTCCCCACAGTTTCCATAACTGGAACAGAGGCGCGCCTTGCCTCTCCCAAAAGCCATACACCACACTTTTAAAGCTTTAAAATCACAGCAAAATAGACAAGACAACAGCGATATATATAACCAGAGCCTTTTATTATTATTTTTATTTGGATAGATGAACACCCATAAAAGCATTGCGCCGACAGCGGATTCTCATACATTGTTATCCTGTGCGTTCAACCAAGACCAAGGATGCTTCACTATCTGTCATGACCATGGGTTCCGCGTCTACTCTACCGATCCGTTGGAAATGCGTGTAAATCGACAGTTTGAAGACGGCGGCATTGGAGTGGCACAAATGCTTCATCGTACAAACTACCTGGCGATTGTAGGAGGAGGACGCAATCCAAAGTTTTCACAGAATAAAGTAGTGATTTGGGATGATTTGAAACATCGACCGGCTCTGTCTTTGGAGTTTTTGTCGGCGATTTTAAACGTTCAGTTATCAAGGACGCGGATTGTAGTGGTACTACACAACAAGGTCCATATTTATGCATTTTCATCCCCGCCGACCCGGATAGCAGGGTATGAAACAGTCGATAATCCACACGGGATTGTGGCCATGACGGAAAATGTGGTTGCTTTCCCAAGTCGAACCGCTGGGCAAATCCAGATTGTTAGTCTGGGTGAGGAGCAGTTGGTATCGATTGTTCGGGCTCACAAATCACCAATTAGAAGCCTGGCACTGAACCCACAGGGTACCATTCTGGCAAGCGCGTCTGATACAGGTACGATTATTCGGTTGTATTCGACACAAAACACTGCATTATTGCACGAGTTTCGACGTGGTTTGGATCGAGCAGTTATTTATTCCATGAGTTTTTCTCAATCTTCGAATCGGTTAGCATTATTATCTGATAAGAATACGCTGCATGTATTTGACACATCTGCGGTGGCCAACAATCGTCGCCATATGCTGAGTAAAGTACCACTACTGCCAAGTTATTTTTCGTCGGAATGGAGTTTTGTTTCGGCGCGAATAGAAGGAGATCGTGGAGTGGTGGGCTGGTCGACTGAAGATTCTATAGTGGTAGTATGGACTGCTTTGCAATGTAAATGGGAAAAATATGTCATTGTAGAACGTGAAACTGGTGGAACACCGAATGGTGAAAATGACGACCCGAAATGGGAATTGGTTCGAGAAGCATGGCGAGGGTTTGAAGGATTGTCGAATGATTAATAGTAATTAATAATAATAATAAAATGAACTTTTCGTTTTTTTCTTTTTTTTTTTTTTTTTTTTTAATACTTTTTATCTATTGGAATAAAGTATATGCATAATGTTTAGAAACCCATACTGCGGTTCCTTTGGTATCTACAGTCCATCCGCCAAAGAAGCATTGGCAGGAGAGTTTCTGGTCCTTGTCGCAAAAGCATTGGATTGGGTTATACCAACCAGTGCTTTTTTCTGGATGCAAAAGATCCACCGAGATGAGATAGGTTTCTGGATGGTTTCGATGGTAATTGTGGCCAGTTAGGCAAATGTTTTGGTCATCACTTTGTGATTCGCCCATCCATTGCCAACTGGTGTTATCTGGGAGCTGTGCCACGGCATGCCAAGATGGGAACCCTCGGTCCACCATCTTGGCGATTTCACAAGAGTATAAAGTCGTTCTGTACCCATCTTGATGAAGGTACAGGAAATATGCACCATGCTGATTAAACTTGTGGAAAGTACGCCGCATCCACCGCGGCTCTTCCGTGACGGCGGAGCCGGCGAAATGGGAATCGGAATCGGCGGAATCGAAATCGGCAGTGGTGGTCGCTCGATTTGGATTTGTATCGGTGTTGCCAGGGCATTGGAATGCGGCCCGATGGACTAATTTCCCGTCGACTGCTCGGAATACACAAGTCTCGTCGTATTTTGTAATGCAGATAGTCCAGCGTCTAGAGACACTAGAGTTGGAAAGTAACACGTCGTGCAGCGCTTGGTCGGTGGTTTCAAT
Source organism: Blastobotrys apis (assembly GCA_030557665.1). Taxonomy (NCBI): domain Eukaryota; kingdom Fungi; phylum Ascomycota; class Dipodascomycetes; order Dipodascales; family Trichomonascaceae; genus Blastobotrys; species Blastobotrys apis. The sequence continues at coordinate 211,301 of JAKTPN010000289.1, forward strand.
CCGGTACCCAGCATCCTGGTCATCGCCAGGATACGACACTGTGAACTTGAATGCAGATTCGGTTTTCGAACTGGTGCATAAAACACCAGAAGACCGGACCATATATTCGTCACAGTCCGATTCTGGCAAAATCCAATCCAAAGATTTTCCATCAGGGATAGAGGATTCTAATTTTCCTGCTGCCGGTGAATGTGGTGTAGTGGTTGCTGGTGGTGCTGGTGGTGGTTGTTGCGGCGATGATGCAGGTTGGGCCCCTTCGGCATCGGTTGTGATGGTGACGGCGGACGACGAGATCAATGGCGCCCCAGCAACAAATTGACGATTCGCGATATCAATCACACACGCCGGAAGTGTAGGCGCACCAAGAGTGAACACCATTTTTCCGTTTACCCCTCGAATGAAATGGAACGAGCCTCCCATTTGAGTCAGGGTCATGCTGATTTCGCGGCCAAATTGCGGCGGGATGGTGTTTGTCCATGCCTTGGTCATGGTTTTCCTTGGTGAGCCAGTCCAATCGGTACAGTTGTTTTCCATATGTTGTTTGATCCGTTCTTGGCGTTGTGTCAATGTCATCCAGGTTTGTCCTGGTTGAAGCTCTGGTTCGGTACCTGCAGAGGTGATACTGGATTTGTTCCATTCGTCGCTGACTCTACTACCGAAAATCGCTCGGTCAAAGTATCGGTATAATTGATTGATCTCCTGGCAGGTGCATCGCATAGCAACAGCGTCTTGAGCTGAGACATTACGAAGCACTTCCAACTGTAGTTCCACTGGCAATTCAATCATCTTTTTCTGTCTTTTTGTCGGTGTTGTTATGGAATCGGTGGGGGAAAAAAAAAAAAAAACAGATTTTAAGGAGAAACCTAGAAACCTTTTATACAACCTTTTGTGGAAAATGGGTATCCTAGCGATATGAAAAATACATAGTATCCTTAGATGTATATCCATACCAGAACCCGGGCACTTGTTCCAACGGGGTGGTTAGTGCGGCTGCACCCTAGTGTGTCAAAACCGCTGCGCAATACTGAATCGAGAAAAAGACCCATTTTGATCGCATGCATATATAAGCAGGTCTTTTTACACTATAGACAAGGGTTGTTTTTTTGTTGTATTGGACCATGTCCCTGAACTGTAAACACCGAAAAATACTAAAAGATATACAACCTTCTCTGTAATTTTTTTTTTTTTTTTTTTTTTTTGTTACTGCCATGCATGCAGCAGCTGTACACCCTATCGTATCCCCTATAAATCTAATACAATTCTTTTTAATGATCGATCTTGAGACTGAAATCAACGATACCAGTCCCTTGGTGCATGGACGATGTGGAATAAACGTCAATATCGGAGCATAGATATTCCTGAATAGTTTCTTCCTTGAGTCCGCCGGAGCATTCAAGCAAAAATTTACTACCTGCTGCTGCATGTCTCTTTTTCAAGCTAGCTGCAGCCACCTTGAGTCCCTCGCCATCAAAATTATCCAGCATGATCACATCTGCCCCGGCATTAATAGCTTCATCAGCTTCTTGTTCACTTTGAACCTCGACTTCAATTTTGGTAGAAAATCCTGCTACACTTCGAGCTTTGTGAACTGCGTTAGTAATTGACCCAGTGCTCCAAATATGGTTATCTTTTAGCATAACCATCGAAGACAAATCGTGTCGATGAGGGTCAACTCCTCCGACGATCATGGCATACTTTTCAACCAACCTAAAGCCGGGAGTGATTTTTCTGGTACCAGCAATCGCTCCTTGATAACCAGCCTTTCTTGAAAGCTCGATTATACGCCGGCTTTTAGTGGCAATGCCTGAGCTTCGGGCCAAAATGTTCAACGCTGTTCTTTCGGCAAGGAGAATGTTCTTTGCAGCCCCTGTGATTTTGGCAACGGCGACTTTTCCTCCGTTAGCGGCGATAAATTCTCCTTCTTTAACATTCCAGTTTACTTGTAATTCACATTGTTTGAACACTTCGTCAGCAAATGGTATTCCGGCAAGAACTCCGTCTTGTTTACAAAGTAACGTGGCACTTTTCGTATCCGATCCAACAACAAATCCACCGATATCAAACGATGGAACATCTTCAGATAACCACGATGTGATATCTTCTTTCCATTTGCCTGATGTGGCTAGTAAATCCTTGTGGTTCATTATTTATGGTGTGTGGGGAATGAGAAGTCCTAATTTTAACCGATGCTCAAAATATGGACTTCCGGTAATTGGCCGGGATCCCATTCTTGTTCAGTACACGATAATTGATATTATTCAAACTTTACATAAAAAAATTAATTGGACAAAGAATTTCCACAAATAATCAAGTATATACATATTTAAAAATCAAAAAAAGATAAAAGGAACAGAACATCATAATCGTCCATCTCGTCATTAAAAGGAACAAAAGTAGCTAGCAGGAAAAAAAAAAATCAAACAATAACACCAACCCAAATATGAAACAGAAAAACACAATAAAAATCAACAAAACAGTCTAAATGTCATCAACTCTTCACACACACAAAAAAAAAAAAAAAAACCAACGACAAATTTAAGTCGGGTTTGTCACTTGCAATAACTTCTCAATAGAAATCAAATGCTTGCCATAGCTATACTTCTTCAACGCTTGCAATTGTGGCCTGATAACCCCCACTAATCGATCCCGTTCCTCACCATGAGTAACCTCCAATAGCTTTTGAATAACATAATTGGCAAATTGATCCCTCATCATTACAGTAATTGGTAATGATCCATCTTGTCGCGGTTTCAAAATCTCGTCAATCACTGCTGATCGTTGCCGAGTATCGCCGCACATGATACACTTTTCAACCACATTAGATGCATACTTGTGTCGTGAAAATGTGACCAAAGATTCACGAACAATTTTAATAATTCGTTCCTTATCCTCCTTTCTGCCTCGTTGTACCACATGTTGAATCACATAATTACCATATTGATCTTCAACCAAATACTGTGTAAACCCATGCAATTCATTCAACAATTTCCGCTGAGATTCTTCATCGGAATGTTCAAGCATTCGTTGAATCACTCGGCAGCCATAAGGATGCGTGGCCAGCTGATAAACTTGATTATTAAACGATTCCAAAATAAACGCAATATGTTCACTAGGCACTCGTTCAATAGCCTTTTGAATCACATGGTTACCATTTTGGTCCTTGACGCACTTCAACACATGGCCATTCAGTTCCTGCACCAATAGTGCTTGTTGATCAGTCAAAATATGTTCAATCGCTTTTTGAACCACTCTGCATCCGTACATTTGCAAACTCAAATTAATAATATGACCCTCCATTTGTTTTGCTAGTATCGTCTTTTGCATTTGATTTCCAAGCTCAAAAAACTTTTGAATCACATAGTTACCAAACACATCAGTCATCAATTGCAAAGAATTTGACCGAATTTCATTAAAAATAACCTCCTTTTCTTCGCTTGATGCAGATTCCAACCGTTGCTGGATGAACCGCGAACCATGCTGATCGCCACTAAATTCCACAACATGTCCGTACAAGTCGCTCAATTCATACTTTTTGCTCTTATTTGAACGAAATTCTTCCAACAATGGACTTCGGATACCGCTGGTCAAATCCTTTTCTCGTCTGTGAGAAGTGGTAGGAGAAATTCGATTGTCAATCAGCCCTTGATCAAATGGCGATCGCATCCCATCCCTAGTGAACCCTGGAACTGCTGCAGCGATATTCTGGCTATTAGGGGATAAAGGTACACCGTTTGATGGTGATGAAGATGGCGGTGCATTATTCGGCGCTCCTCTTGAATATCGATAAGGAATTTGCTGCTGTTGTTGCTGCTGGAACATTTGAGGAGGTCCACCAACTGAGTCTCTAGAATTTGATCTTGCTGGAGTAATACCTGGCATAGGAGAAGCTTGTTGTTGTTGTTGCTGTTGCTGTTGTTGATGATGCACTGGTGGTGATGTTCTATTTTGAATAAACCCCCTTTGCAAGTACTCATTTGCCATATAATTCTCATAATCTCCTTCATACCCTGGCGCTACTGGCGGAGCTTGACCAAGTGGCATTGCCATGTCTTGGTATACACGCCCATTCACATCATCATTTCTCCACACAGAAGTCATTGAATTTGATCTTGATTGATGATTTGATCTAGGTTGTGAACCCGGCGGCGGTGGAGGAGGAGGCGGTTGTTGACCAGGAAAATCCAAACCTCCATAAACAGGAGTAGGAGAGGCATAAGGGCTTCGAGTGTCAGAACGGTACGATGTGGATGGAGAATTCAATTCAGACCGAGCTGAATTCAAAAACGACCCTGGTGGTGGCATTGCCGCTGAAGAGGCTGAAGGTGGTGGCGGCGGTACCGGCATTGGTGCTGCCGCCGATTGTTGTTGGTGTTCACCAGAAACACTCATATTCCTCATACCATTCATCAATTCTACTTCTCGAGTTGATTCAGCAATTTGATGAAATCGTTCCAAAATATTAGTCCCAGAGGGTGGTTGTTGTTGATTATAAAACCTTGGTGATGTTGGCCCTTGGCCTGGACCGGCTGGTGCCGCTTGTTGTCGAAATGACTTGTACGTAGGTGATGACCCATACATTTGCGGCTGTTGACCACTAAAAGAACTCGATCGAAACATTGAACTATATTGTTGAGCATTTGGTGGTGCTGGTACCGGATCAGTCAATGTAGAGTTTCTCCGAAGTCTATCTTGGTTCCACCCATCTTGTAATCCATTATCAAATGGTGATTCATCTTGTATCGTTAGTGTCTTGTGATCTGAAAACAAAAAAAAAAAAAAAAAAAAAATCAAAAGTATTTCTTACCTAATCGAGCCATTGCTTCGGTGCCAAATGGAGACCGCGTATTTGACCATATGCCCCAGTTTGGTTGTACATCTGATTGTGCTGTGGCTGCTGACGGGAAATCATCAGAGCTATGAGCTGATCTCCGCCGGTTTTGCATATTCAGGTCGTTCAACATGGACTATAAAAGTTTTTATTAGTATCTTTATCTCGCTCTTTCATTTGTTCGTACCTGTTGTGACATGACTGATAATACTCAATAAAAAAACACAAAAAACTGTACTAGTCAAAAGACCTAATCAGTCTTCTCTTTATTCTTTAGCTGTTAGAATCTCGCCACCAAAACAATAACGAATGCTGGTATATAAATAGTTAAAAAGGCCGTGATATTTGTAACAAAATGCTTCAAACCCTTTAAGCGCCGATATAGACAAGAAAATATAGACCCTTTTTTCCCCCAGAAACAAGGTCAAAAAATGCGTGGCTCAGGGAATATAAAATTAAAGAAAGTAGAGGGAAAAAAAGAACAGGAAATAAACTGTACAAGCGATATGTTCCAACCAGTCGAATTATTTCTCCGTGTATTTCTTTCTTGGCTTGTTCTGTAATTCCTTGAGGTTACTAAAACTTGTTGTCGTGTGTAAAGTGAAGTAGTGGAGTTTAAAATGGGGGAGAGAGAAGAGGAGGGGGAAAGTGTGAGAAATATAGAGCGGGAATAAGGTGTGTGCAGTGTTTACGTGTTGGGAGAGGCTGTTTTTTTGCCTTCCAATTTTAAACGTTGAAGGGCAATTGGCGGCTTTTGATCCGTTAGCAGTACCAAATATATATATTTATATACATGGGACTATAATATTGCTGTTCTGGAGATCTTTAGTGCTGACCGATCTAGTATCCCGTATTTTGGATCCCAGTTTGCAGCACGTGTCCCAGTTCATTTTGCCAATAAGGGCGACAGCGGCGTGAGATGGAAAGGGTGGGAGAATGCTTCAGTAGGGGTTTACTATGATTTTTAGGCGTTAACTTAACCTAACTGGCCGTTCTCGAGAGATTATTTTATTTTTGCCACCTGAATGTTGGACCGTATATTTTTGAAGTAAACTATGGCAATGGTACAAGAAGGTTTAGCTTCCGGTTGTAAAACAGATTGGGCCTGGCCAATCCTTGACTTTACGCATGGATGTACATAGCCCATATGATTCAGATAACACAAGACTAATCGTGATCACCAGTAAATTCGGGCTATGGTAATAAAGAACTAGTGAAGAAAACGTCATTGCGGGGAGGAGGTAAGAATTGAGCGAGGCAGGCAGTCGATTGGTGACTAAGCGGCGCTTATCGGCGTGGGTTTTTCGGGTTTCGGACCGATATTTTTTTCCTAGTAGAAACGCGCTAGGCCAGAATATAGACGCGTAAAAAAATATCTACATTCCTTTTCTTCTTCAACTTCTTCTCAACACACTAACTTTTAATCTTTTTGGATACAGCTGCTAATCATGAAAACATATTCACGGAAACGAAAGACCATGGTATCGTCAAGTCCACCGCGGTTGTCGTCATCGCCTCGTACTCCATTAAACTCATCCTCACCAAATCGAATCAGCTTCGCGTTGTCATCGCCAATTACATCACCAATCAGACCAACAACTCCTACAGCACCGCGTAAAAAACAGCGGACTGCAAAGACTTCTCATAGTGTTTCTGTTACTCCACCACCCAAGATGACTCAAATGAGATTATTTGTTGGCCAATCAACGCGTCAAACTTGCAAGGAATGTGCAATGTCGTATGTAACTATTGAAGCTCGCGATGTTGAGATGCATCGACAGTTTCATGCACGTGCATTTGAAGGGCGAGAATGGCCAATGGATTTGAGTAATTCCAAATGTGTATACAAGAGCAATGATGGAGCTGTGATACGGGTTGACGCGTCATCAAAACTTGTTGAGAAGAGGGCGGTGGAAGATATGATGATGCTGGTGAATACTGAATTGTCAGCTCCACCAGAGAATCCATATTGGCGGCATACCCCGGGAAAGGGTGCTGCATTTGTATATGTGAGCAAAAAAAGGGCGATTTCTATTGTGGTTGTGGAACGGGTCAGTAGTGGACGGTATATGACAATTTCGTCTGGTGAGTTGATAGGTAATGAAAAGTTTGAAGCTGTCATGGGGATTTCAAGAATTTTCACGGCAAGGAATCATCGAGGTGGTCAAATTGCATCGTTATTACTGGGCATTGCTCAGCAACATTTTGTATATGGCATGCATGTGGAACAGTCAAAAGTGGCATGGAGTCAGCCTAGTGAATCGGGGGCGAAATTGGCAGATCGATGGTTTGGAATTGATCATGAAGATGAAAGAAAGGTTTTGACGTATATTGAATAGTTTAAGGCTCGTTTTTTTTTTCCCAAATATTTTTGTATAAAATTTTATTTATTTATTGCTTTGTAGCTGTATGATGATTATGGAACCGTGATATCTCGGGAGCTCGTAGCACGCGACAATTTTTTCATCACTCACTCACCACACACCACACACCACACACCAAAAATGATCACGATACGACGGCCGGCTGTGATACCACGGAGTGTGATTCGTAGTGTATGTGAATATTCCAACAAATCTACAGAACAATCCACGCCACCAAAGACACGGTCTGTTTATAGAGGTCGACTGCCCAGCAACCCACACAATCATTTACGCAAACTTTTGACTCGATTATTCAGCCCGAATCCTAGCGCTGCTGACTCGTTATCGCGGTTTTATCGACAGGCGAATTTGGATCGTTTGGATTCGGCAAACACTAGTAGCATTAAACCACAGATATTCGATCCAAAAGTGATACAGGAGGTGGATGAGACGACGAAAAATGACTTGCAAAAACGGAGGAAATCGTCACACAATTCCGTCACGGAATTCCTCAACAAATATCGTAAGTTATTAAAAAGCATCGTGATACTAACTAACGGCTTTTTGAAGCATTCGCAACAAATGTATTATACTGGTATAATCTCGGGTTGAACTTCAACAAATCGGATTTTGAACGCATTTTCCCACCAGCGGCCGTCCGGCTGGGCCAATACCCATCCGCGTACGACACGATAGATTTCAAAGTAGTTCGAAGCCGCGATCCTCACAATCTGACGCCATGGATGGGGTATTATTTGATATTTGAATCGCAAGCGGCCGCAGCAGTGTACTATCAAGAGACAATCGGGGCGGAATTGAGCGGGTTACAGGTCAAGTTTCAGTTTTCAAACCCAAATACACCAGCAATCAATTCACCAATTTTGGAAAAGTGTCCAAATGTGCCGCGGGATTGCTGTGCGATTATCCTGGGATTACCGGAAAATTACACCAGGAATAAACTGCTGAGAACACTCTGGGATTACGATCTGATTAATGATGATTCGCTGGCGGTGGAAAAGTTACCACTAGGGAAAGTCAAGTATGGTGGCGCGCCGTTTCTCGTGCGCTTTACAAATTCTGACGAACCCCGTCGGTTCGCAAGAGAGTTCAACAGAGCCGTCTTCCCAAACACCACCAACGCCGTAATTATCGAAGTTGTTGATTAAAAAAAAAAAGCATTCGTATTAATAATAAACGTAAAAATGAACATCAGCACATCACAATAAAAAATTGGTTTTCGTTTTCGTTTTCGATTTCGTTATTCATAAAATGGCAGCATGCTTTTACCATGAAACGCCTTGTTCAAATATTCACTTCCAACTTTTGCTGCTTCAGCAGAAGTTCCCAGTTTAACATGCATGTGGCCTTGGATTTTCCCAACGGCTTGATCCATAGTCTCCTTATCTTTGCACTTGATGATAATTTCAAACAAGCTATCCAGAATGGAAAACCCAGGAGATGCTGCAGAATTCTTCTTCCGCAACATGGCAAATAGTTTGCGCCGCACCTGGCTGATATGCATTGGCATCACTTCCAAATCGGTAAATGATGCCGATTCTGCCTTGGCCAACGATTCAGCAAGCATGCAATAATATGGCTTGACAACTGTCAAAAACCGCATCAATAATTCAGTAACAATCCACGGCACAGAAGGCACAAGGCCAAAATGGCCTCCATGGAACAGCAATCTCCCGTCCTCGCCCATCTCTACTCGCATTTTTTTGGCAGGCCCCGTTGGAGATGACCGACATTCATACTTTGAAATATCAGCAGCAGACGAATTGTTATGGTTAAAAGTCAGCCGTACCAACAATGCCAACAATCGGCTCAAATTATCAACACGTCTAATCTCCGTTTCGACTACTTGAGCATCTTCAGCGCTGGATACCTTGGTAGCACCAGACAACAATGACTCTGTCAAGCTAGGCTTGACATGAGCTTCAATTGCCAATTCAACCGCCAATAATCGTTCTTCAGGGATCAAAGTTTGATCAGACATGTAAATTCGACTAATGGCGTCACCCACCATCATTGCCTTATTTGGTAATCGGCCCAGGCAAAGCGGTTCACACGCGCGAAACGCTAGGCCACACCCGACTTTACGCATTTGGGATACACAAGCAGAGACTGTCTGATCAATAATACTCCAAACATTGTCATCAACCGGCTCAACCGGAGACAACAATTGTTGCGGTCGCCTAGTAAAAGCACCACCACTTGTTGTTTTGCAACGTTTCGTAGTATTGTCAACCAATTCGTACTCATCGCTTTCTTCTTCTTCTTCTTCTTCTTGAGCCTGTTGTTCGTCACTGTCGCTAGAAACAACAACATCAGTACTTCGCCGACGTTTCCGGCTAGCAGTCGTGATAAAACAGTTGACATGTTTAGAGTCAATTGCAGTCATCACGCCTCCAGTTCGAGTCAAGTATCCAATCAACGTTCGAGTAAAATCAATCTTTTGGGCCTTTGTAAGGTCCTTGGCAATTTCCGTACCAAAAGTAAATGCAACCATGTACAAATAATACTTTACATCCTCAACAGTCGAATGTTTACCCCTGTCTTGGAATGAACACGCAGTCAACCTCCTGATTAAACTAGTGTCGATAGACTTTGGGACAACAGCAAATGTTGAAACCAAATAAGTCTGTAGTTTTTTCAAGCACTTGTTGACATTTGGACCACCACCCGTTTTAAATACAAGACTATTACTAGCATTTCGACAAAAGGTGATTACTGCAGTCTTGTCCTTGAGTACTTCTTCGTCACTCACCACTCCAAAATACTTTCCGGGTGGCAAATCATCATCAAAAGTCTGACCAACACTTTTCTTCAAGCTTCGATACAAGTGAATCTGGTCAACCTCTTCAATAGCCTTCATAAACGATCGAATTGCATCCCGTTGAGCTTGAGACATTTGCAACAATTCGAATTCCTTCTGCTGTAGACTGGCTCGAGCTGCATAAAGCAACTGGTCAACAAATGCCTTTTTTCCATCGTAGTACTTTTCCCGACTACCAACCACTCGATGGTCTCTCAAAGCCGGCAAAATACTTTTGGATACACAGGACGCATAAAGCAAGTCAAAATAAATCATGGCCAAACTAGAAACTTTTTCTTCTTTGCTCTTGTTAAGGGGTTTCAATAAACTATCGCAAAAAGATGTATCTCTTCGTCTAGCCAAAGAGTCTGTCGTTGGAACTTGAGATGATCTTGACTGTTGCTGCGACAGTCGACGTTGTTGTAGTTGTGGCTTCTTTATCGGCAGCGAAATGCTCATTCTTTGTACTTGAGACTTGCTAAATAAAGTCCGTCGAATACCAGAAGTACATACTGGAAAATGATTCTTTCGGCAGTCGACTGGACGAAAATCATCTCGATATGCAACTGTGTCACACATGAACAAATCTCGCTCTGTCAGTCCCGTCCCATCGTGGTGATTTTTCAAATGGTTGGCATAATTGCGCTTATAAACAGCTGTGAATTCCCCAGATCGATCAAAACACTTGCGACAAATGCCAATCCCAGGGCCACTCGTAGCATAGTCAATAGGCAACCCTGCAATTGGTGCGGGCAAATGCGCTTCTTCCAGTGTACTACCCCGGATCCCATCATCCTTTAAACTTTGAGCGTATTTTTTAACAACTTCTATCATTTTAAAATCACTTCGTATCTGTCGGTAATCGTCATCCTTTAGACGTTTGTCGAGTTCTTCGCATTGATGGCAAACCTTTATATGCTTTTCAATGGCATTTTCGGGCAAGATCTGAAACGTCGCCTGGCAAACTGCAACATTGGTTGCCCTGTCAACAACAATCTTCGTTTTGCGC